>VZTL01020320.1:0-71503 GCA_013400535.1 Scopus umbretta | reverse complement strand
CCAAAAAAAAAAAAAAATCACATGTAGTTCTGAAGTGATCAAATCCTCTGCTTTTTTTCTTTTCATTGATCCTGGAAAGCCCCAAACCCACTGCCCTCCCAGTAGTCCCAGTGACATGCACGCTGCCATGAAATGCCACAGGAACCCACACATTCATCACATGTAGCTTCCAGGCATTGGCCCCCACTTCAGCCAAATCTTTACCTCTGATCTGGGGGCCTTGTTGTAGATGCACAGCTCTGGAAGTTCCTCCATCAGTTCGGGATGCTGCAGTCCATTTTGCGACGAGGAGATCAAAACAATTACATGACTCCTGATAACCCTCATTGACTATCTATTGAAAAAATCAGATTCTAAATAAATTACTATTGTACTTTTAAAGTTGTGCATGACATGTCCTACTTACTGGATGACCTAGATAATTTCCATAAATTAACCTCTTTTACCTTCCATTTCCTCTGCCATCCTGCTGTTACCATCCCACAACTGCTCCATCACTACGTAACTCACCCGCTGGATGGAGAAGACAGTGATGCTGCGCTGAGTCTTAAAGTGACATTAAGAACTTACCTGCCTAAGTGTTCATTTGCATCTTGCTCACTAGACTTGTCATATAGCTAGGGAGATAATATATTATGAGATGTGTACTGAATTAGCTGTCAATTGTAGTGAAGCTCTCCCTTAACTATGTGAGGAGAAAGCTCTTGAATGACCCTCATTCTTGCCTTTTTTTCAGCTGAGATGTTTCATTTTAGTCGCCCAACCCCAGCCAATTTTATTAAGACTGCTGTCAGCTGTGACCCCTGCTGAGGACTGGCAGGGCTGAAATAGTTATGCTGCCTGTTGTCATTTGTGGCAGCTACAGATCCCGCTCCTGCTTAGGCACTGGGAACTCTTCCTGCAGCAGCAACCACTGCACTCCTAATGTCGGGCAAAAGGAACGGGCTTGGGGTAAAAAGCCACGTTGCATTCTCCAGCACTCTGTGCTAGCTGAACCACCAAGTGAGGCTGCATGCAGGCAGACACGGTCTTTCATTGGAAAGGTTTGACTAGTATGTGCTGTGCTCTGGGAGCAGCCAGAAAAAACGGAGAAAAAGGGAAACCGAGCTGGCATCACACCGCTGGCCCTGTCTGGGCAATGAGTCGGTGCTTGTGCCAGACGTGGAGTCGGTATTTCTCCCACACCCATGGCAGCATCAACCTAAGGTGGTGTTTCCAGCGATTAGCGTATTTTGGGAATTCCTGTGCTGCGCTTGACAAGCAAAAGGAGCAAGTCTCGTTGCCTTCCTCGGGTGCAATCCCACGCGCCAGTGGGAACTGCTCTGCTGCTGGTGGAGGGCAGAGCACCGACACAAAACTGCAGCCTGCCCAGTTTGCAGCAAATTGCTTTGCTGGGGTGACTGTAGAGCTGGCTTGGGCCACCATTTTTATGGCAGTAGAAGTGCTTTAGGTATAGCTAATCCTGTACAGACCTGCTTTCCATGAGTCTGCGATCAAAGCCAAGGTTAAGGGACCTGGAGAGCATACTGTCCTTTTATTTAAATACTAAATTTGTGTTCTATCTACATTGGTTTCTTTACCTGGAAGGAAGGCAACACTTTCAAAATTTGGTTCACATTAATAATTGCAACTTAACTACCATTATTCGAATTAATAAAGATATCCTCAAAGCTCAGTGGGGTGACAGCTGCTCCATCCTCTCCTTTTTTAATGCATGTGTGGACAAGTCACTGCCTCCCAGCGTAGCCTGCCTGGTAAGAGTGATGTTGAACTTGGTACACCATGTCCCTTAGCTACATGGGATGCTTTCATACCCTGCAAGGAAGAGTAATGTAAAAGGCGAGGAGACAGACCTAAAACTTAGATGATCCAACTGTAACTGCCTGAGATCACAGCATATTATATTCTTTGCACGCCAAAGAAAGTTTAAATCCTGAAAGAGTGATACTTTATCGTCAAGGTAACCAGAATAGGTTCACCAACAATTTACGTGGCTCTTAAGTCTATTTACATGCTTGTTTACTTGGCTTTTCTCTAAAAGGAAAAAAGTAGTTACCTTAGCAACTGCCTCGTCACGTGGTACTGAGGCTTCCTTTGCTGTCGAGTGTCTTCTGCAAGGAACTCACAGATCCTTTCGTAGGCATATCTGCTTTACCCAGTGGAGCCTGGGAATAGTCTACACATTAGTTTGTGGTGTGTTTGTTTTAAGGGCCAAATATTGCATCCCGGATGAGCCGTGAGGTGCGTCCATGCCTCCTTGGCTTTGGGGAACTGTGCGAGGACAACGCCAAGGCAGAGATGGGGGAGCAGTGCAAGCCAGGAGGTGATAGGGATGTGGCCATGCTGTTTTGGTAGGGAGGAGAGGTTAGCTCCACTGCACCGCAAGGTGGGTGTTGGCCCATTTTATTTCCTAGATATCACCATCAAGGATCATTGCTCCAATAGTCAACTCACCTCTCCCTTGAGATCCTACCTTCCTTGGCAGAAAAAGTTTAAACAAAAAATATGAATCCTAGGATGATGGGATGTAGATACTCACTGGGGTAAGGAGTCATTAGGCTCTGCGTGTAAATTATGAGTGCAAAAGTTTGCTGCTTCTGTCCCCTAATCTGTTTCTGGAGTTTTGTACTTAATCAGCTTCTCCTCTGATCAGCAACACGTGCAGGAAAGCAGGGGTAAATGAGATGCTGGTCATACTTTTTCCTTCCTTGCCTTTCTTTCCACAGAAGATTTTGACCTGAACTCTGAGTGAGCATACTGCTGTCTGGGCAAACTCCCAAAAGTTCAGCAAACTAAGTCACCAGCTCGGGCTGTGTTTGTGTCTTTGTTTTAACAGTGTTTATGAGAGAGCTGCTTCATCAAATACCCTCAATGTATTTGCTTTCCTTGCTCATTTTATTTTAATTTGATAACTGCATAGAGACTTCAGACTGACTGCAAGGAAACTCTTATTCCAGAAAATAATTCAATTTCCTTGAATGATCAGGGCCAGATTTTTTAGGATAGTTACACATCTTGAGATGAAATCCTAGTAGGATTTTCAAAAGAGCCTCAGCAGATTAAAGCCTTGATTCCTTTTTAACCTGCTTTAACACTTGTAAAAATGCTGTTAAGACTCTACGTGCACTTCAGCCTTCCTAAATACCTTTGAAAACTTAGCCCTTTTTTGTATCTACGTTCCCCCAATTACCTTTGTCTTCTATTCCTCAATTCCATTTCCACCCCTTTTTCGAATATCCTGATACAATATTCATCTCCGCTCTTGCTGTGCTCTTTAGTTTTTAAATAATGTGATTTGCATTATTTTACTCTCGTTCAACCTTTTATTAGTTATATTACTGCTCTATACTAATTTAATTTAGCTTGCACTTTCTTGTAGTACAAACCTAACATGCTGTTATAAGCCCAGTTACTAGAAAACAGGTCTGTCGCAGTATGCATATTGCAATATTGCAATAACTGTACTAGTGAATAATAACAATAATTGCTTTATACAGCTCTTTAGCACAGAGATATTTTCCTGCCCTTGAATCCTCAGGGCCTGAGTCTGAGGCAGCCTAATGGCCTGATTTCTACAGCAAACGACTCATAGACCTGGAGGTTCCAAACCATTTTTCAGCCTCCCTCCAGAGGGTGACAGGTGTCCTTTACTTCTGGGGAAAGCCGCCCTTCCAGCCTGGCACCATCGCGATCCACCACATCACCGTGCTCAACTGCTCCATCAATTCCCCTTACTATTGACAGAGCTGCGGGGCTGCAGGGAGAGGAGCTCGCTCCAGCGGTGCCACCGTGCAGGGAGCTACGGGCTGACATGCAGCGTCCCCTTCGCAGATAAACATCAATTAGACAGCTGAGGGGCTGGGTGTCCTGAATAGAGAACTCCAGCAAATTTGCTGACTCCTCCATGTTTTGGGGTTAACAGATTATTCTGTTTTGGCCTAATCCGTCCAGCAATGCGAAAATCAATATTAAACTTGGCCTGTCACTATACATTCCTCCTGCTGTGAGCACGTTCTCCAGACCACACTAGTGTTCGGAAAGTGCTCGGATTCGTAGCGCAGCTCTCGCCTTGGATCTGGCACTGGCATCTGGTGTCTTTCCATGAGGAAACACCCGGAGCTGGAGGCACATGTGCAGAGCATCCTGTGCCTCCTACCCCCCATGTCATGTTCTTCATCCAAGGCAACTCATTCATTGAAGCAGAGAGCAGCCTAATCCCAGCGCAGACTGAAATCTTTTGGAAATGTTCCTCACAAAATAAAACAGCCACCAGCACTGCATGCAAGAGTAAAACACTGGAGACAGCAGCATTTTTTTTTCCCTGAAATCATGTAGCAGGTTCTCTCCTGTTCATGCTGCCTCCAAAATGGGAGTGGGTGTATTTACTTATTTACACACTAATGACAACCAATAATAAATACCGTTTCCCACCCAAAAACTTCAAAAGCCTAACCAAAGTGGGCCAGCTGTTTAAAAACTTACTCCCGCTTTTTAGGATGGCAGGGAGGTGAAGTGAATAGCCCCAAAGAAGGTCTGCAGATTTGCTCCTGTGTCTTAACTCCTTTACTGCTGAGCCCCAGAGCCCCACTCGCTTCCTTTTTCCTTCTTTTTAACGTCATACTATAAAAAGGGTTTTCCCTGAGTTGTGTCCCACTCACTCAGCAATGCGTGGCACTTTTTAGGGTATTCTTCAGGAACACTTGGCTGATCTCCAGCTGCTCGGTTGCCTTTGTTGCTCTGTTTGCACTTTCTCCTCTCTGAGTCATTTTTCTTTGAAGTTTCTAAAGCACTGATGAGCAAATATAGCCACTTTGCCAGATTTTTCCCTTTGTAAGGTGTAGCTGGCAATTTGGCACAAAACGACCCAGCAAGCTGCGTATCAGCTGGTGAGGCAAGTGCGATTCAGCCGGTGGAACCTCTTCGCGGCTGCGTGGTCCCCAGCTCCCGGTGCCGGCACCGCAGCTCTGCCTGCCTGGAGCTGCCTGGGTGCTAGGAGGTGCAGGGGTCTTGCTGTCAGTGCTGGATATGGCCTGGACTCTCTTTTGGAGATAGTTTGGTGCACATTTCTTTTGTGGGCAGACTTGCCATGGGAAAGTTGCTTTTGTGCCTCTGTTTCCCCTGTTTTAATAGTTTCCTCTGTCAGGTTTTCCCCCTTTATGATAATTTTCCAGGGAAGAGACTATTTCTTGTGCTATTTTTGAATGAATGTCATGGGCCTATTTATACAGTGCAGCAGAAAATGCACCTTCCACTGGAGACATGCACAATCATATAACCCATTTTCCCTACATTGCAAGGGTTTGAAACCTTTCCCCTTTGCTGTGGGGCTTCTTTTGGTTGAGGGCCATGCACAGACTGTGCTGTGATATACCTTGCCCTGCTGTATCCAGGAGCCAGCCCCACGGGTGACGACATCAGCCATGAGGTTCTCCCACCTTTGTGCAGGCTGGCAATACGGTTGAGAGAAAACCTTGCCCTGCATGTAGTGCATAGTAAGTTCCCTCTTCCCTTCTGTCTTCAGGCAGCCATAACAATTGTAAAGTGTCCTGTTTCCCCACCCCATCGTCACTGGATCAGTATTTGCCATGGTTACAGGCCCAAAGGGTCATGCCTATGCAAGCTGCTTCTCACCCAAAATAGGGTGATACCACATAACACAGACCCTTGCTTACATACCGTCCTTCAGCCATGGCCTTTTATATTCCTATGATGATCTCAAGCCAATTAGTAACTGCAAAACCTCTCTCTCTCTCTCTCTCACATATATTTCCTTATATGCTGTCCTTTCACTAAGGCTATAAAGAAAGCACAGGGATGGCTACTTATATGTCTAGAAAAAGCTGAAAAATCATTATCCTCTGTCTAGTCTGTGGTGGACTCTGGTGATCAGTTCTTCTGTGCTTCCGTGGTACCAAGACTAGCCCCTTCTTTAGCACTTTCTTGGTCGTACACTTACTCTGGAAATACCTTTCCCGTGTGACCAGCTCCCTGCACAAGTCACCTTCATCTCATCACTCCTTGCTATTTTCTGGCCAAATGGTGTGGCAGAGAAAGAGGGATCTGTGCTTCAAACAATGGCTCAGGAGACCAAGTTTCTGCTGCCAGCTGTTTCAACTCCCTGCATGACCTTCAACCAAGCCAATCAACTCTGTCTCAGTTTCCCCATCTGTAAAGGAATATGAACATTTGCAGAGCACTTTGGATTATTATTAATTCTTCATAGAGTATCTGAAATGTGGTGAACACTTTAAGATGCTATAAAAGTACAAAGTATTATTATTAAACTCAGGAGGAGGAAGTAGCTGGCCCATAAGGTGCTTCCTTCATCAATCCTTCAGAGGAAGGTCCTCATCTTTATGACCTAAACACGGAATTTTTATTCTGCTCTTGTAGAGGGTTAATGGGTGTATTTTAAATAAAGCTATTCTGACCCAAGCTGGAGGAGCACCATCAAAATGAATGAAGCTGATGACATCTTAAATTTTTCTTATGCATCTCAGTCTAAAACAGAAAGCAGAATTGCTTTGCACGCAGCGCAACGGTTTCTAATCTGCAGCAGAAGGCTCTGCTGAAGTCACTTGCAATCGGCCCTTTCCTCTTACCCTCCAGTAAACAGTAGACACAGGGCGACTATAATGGCTTGACAATAGTTGCACACCCTGGGGTTTTGCTGCTCTCATGAAAAAAAAAAAAAAGAATGTCATGGACAAATGAATGTTGACAGTGGCCATACCAAACAATTCAAGATAAAATTGCAGTTTTATACGTATTCCTGCTCCCTTTGTCAATACTTTAAAGATGGTTCTTATTTCAGAGCAGGTATTGATTGTGTATAGGTTAGGCCCCCGGTTCCATTTGTCATTTCTGATATTATAGCGTGTTATCGTTTAAAGCTGTAATGGGAGAGGTGGCTGAGCTTAAAGCAAGCTGGTTGTCTGAAGCTTTGATAAATGGCTAGATGGTCTTTGTTTCTGCAGCAGCGAGCAGTTGGCTGCTATTTGCTTTACCTTTTATCCAAGAATAACTGTGTGATGGGTTCTGGAAGTGAACAGTATCATTTTGTCAGATGTGGTTCAGAACTAGCCGGGTGGTCCTAGCAAAGCAGCTGAGGGATTTTTAACACCCGACAGGATGTGAGCAAAAGGCCTGTATAAAACTGAAACAATTCTGGCTCCACATGGCTGCTTTGGTGGAAAAGTTCTCAGAGTTGTTTTTTAAGGTGAGAGGACAGGAAATGCTGGGGGGTGGGGTGGGGAGGGATGGCGCTTTTTAAAGCAATTCTATTCATATGGAAGGATCTTACGAGAAAGATCAGAAGACAATAGGTGGATTAGATTTCTTTGATGAACTAACAAACTTGAAAATTTTTTGCAGATCTAAATAAAAGGTCTGCTTCTCAGATGCAGTGAACAGCCCCACCCCAGCCTCTGAAAGTCAGGCCAGTACAATGTTTGTGCCTGGGAGTCCACAGGATTGCGGAGAGAGGGAGGTAGCACACTCTGGTTGCATTCTTTCCCTTTGCATCACTTACATTTCTCAAGGTTTTGGTATTTCTTTCATGAAATCACATCTGTTTGTCAAACTCAAAATGCAGGGCTGCTTTGTCTCTTGGTTCCACTTCATTTAAATCACCAGGAGTCTGGAAATGGTAAGTGGTCCTTTTCCCAGTAACAGACACATGTAATGTCTTGGATTTGCAGAACCTCTTCTATTGAACTTTGGGTTCACAAAACTAAGATGACACCTGTGGACGTTTCATGTCCTGACTCCTTTGAGTCAGGCAAGTTCAATTTATAATTTGAGTTGAGCCCGGTGCAGTACCAAGCTCTGCTTCAAACTGAGTTGAAGCCTGTCCTGAGCCAATGTTTATAAGCAAATGTAGGTGGCGGAATCAGTAATACACTGAAAATATATCTCATTGGTTTGACAACTCAGCCGTAATAACTCCATACTCATGCCCAGCCTGCTTGTATGGGGGGAGTCTTTAGTGCAGCTTTGGGGCACTCCTCTGCCTTGCTGCTGAATCAGTAGCAAGGTGTCTTAACAGGTTGGGTCTTGAGCCTTCAGGTACCTGCCCTTGGTTAACTTGATAATCTGTGAGTGAGAATTCAGCCTGCTTACTGTTCCTGCCTCTAGTAGATTGAAATGGTAGCTCTTCATCCTATCACTAAAGCAGAATTGCCTGAACAAGTAGCAGCAGATTGATTCCACCAGTTCTTTTACAGAAATCACAAAAGGCAGCTCAACAACCGAAATAGCTCAGCCTTCAGTGCAGTTCACAGCATGATGGCAGGGGAGCTCTGCTTTTGTGTCTGTAGGATGAAAGAAGTTACCTTTCCTGGCATGGATGTAGAAACAAACAGAAAGGTTAGAAGTCAATTCTGCAATTCTTAGTCCTACAGGTAACACTAAGGTTCACCAACTCATTGTTTTTTGTGAGTTCCTGTTAGCTCTTAGCTTGTGATAAGCTATATATACTGCAGAAAAACTTGATGGCACACAAACGTGCGTTTGTAAGACTGACAAGATAACAAGGGTAGCAAGCAAATAGAAAAGAAACCAATGAGATGTCAAACCTATGCAGAAGATATCGGGTCTCTGTAAAGAAGGAGCCACACTGAACCTCCCCCATCCCTACTGCGCCTGGTGATTCAAGCCAAATCCAGGCTTCTGTGGCTGTTTGAGAAGGTTTAGTCAACTCTTGTACCTCTCTTTGATTGTGCCTCTCTGCTGTTCCTGGCTTTGCCCGGAGCTGTACTTGTGAAAGTATTGCAAAAGGAGTATTTCTGACTGTGCAACACAGCCCAACACAAATAGGCCATGCTCGTAATCTATCAGCATAACATCATCTCAGGAGACCTGGCTACCCATTTTCTTGCCCAAACTGAGGATCAGATAATGGAAAGTCATGGTGTTTTGGATAACACCTCACGCCTCCTGTTGGTTCGCGTGTGCATTAAAGGTCACTTTGCACTCTTCACAAAAACAGACTGGCCAAATCATCCCTGTTCACAAAGCTGTGCCTCTCCGGGCCCCAAAGATGACTGAATTTCAATGAGGCTTTATTCTTCAAAATGAAAGGTGCTGTCTAACAGTAAAATATTGTTCTATTAAATTCAACCCATGGCAGATCCACTACTGAGGGCTATTGAGGCAAATAAGAGCAGGGTGATGGCAGTGTGTGGTCATAAAGTTGCAGTATTCAAAAATGTAGAAGAAGCAGGTTGTCAGATTTCAATAAAGCAGTGGAAATGAATAGATACATCTCAGAGCTGGTTGCTTCCTAGTGGGATGGAATTTGAATAATAATATCACACTTGAACCAACATCGGGCTGGATTAATGGCTAGCACAGGCAGAGCACTAGTATGGTGAAGCTGCGGCAGCAGCAGCACCACTGTAGGTGTTACTGATAATACAGAGCAATACTTCTGCTTCTTTGCACACAGAATGAAAAAAATAGGGGAGGAGGAATCTGGGAATTATTGCTTTAAGCTGCAATTTTCAACAAAGAAATCTTGCCATTGCAAACTGTCTAGACCTTTAAAAATAAAAGATGTGCAGTATTTACAATGCTTTTCAGTATTCATGAGGCTTTGCTGCTTGTTGTAAGGCAAGATGAAAACAATACTCAGTAGATTTTCATAAGTGACACGCAACTGTAAGATTGATAGATGATGTGGATTTAATGTATGTGGAGTTCAGCGCCAACATAAAAGCTGTGATGTACCCAAACACTGGGTTTATTAAATCCCTGTTTCCTTAAATGATCATCCAAAGCCTTTCCCCACTTTCTTCTACCAGAAAATATAGAAAAGAAGGTAGGAAAAAAGAGAGGAGGGAGGGGGAAAAAAAACAAACCAAGGGATTCCCCTTAGTTTTGGTAGGGAATTACAATATCGGAACTGAAAGAGACAAATATTTAGACACTCTCTCTGCATAGAGATTAATGTGAGAGTCAGAAATACATGGAATCCGCTTAAATTGATGTGATTTAGTTATGAATGGTTAAACATAAGTATTCCTCTGTCAATGCCAAAACCTATCGTATTAACTCTTTCCCCAGCTCTCCTGTGTAGCCTACCAAATTCTTCTAAGAGCCCAGGGATCCTCTCCCCCACCTCTCTGTGCAGCGGGGCCAGAGTACAGCACAAAATCCTTATCCTCTGCTCCAGGAGAAGGCTTGACAAATGCATCAGGATCAGGCGGGTGCATGGCAGCTCCTGCCTCCTACCCCCTGGGGCAGACCTGCTCAAAGTGCTCCCCCGTGCTGGGGGAGCAAGGGCACAGCCAACTACCCTCCTTCGAAACACCAGCCCGGGGAACTGGGGATGGAGTTGCTGGCATGCTCAGAGACAGCCTTCGCTACGCACACCCTCCGGTCTCGTTGGGACCTGTAAGTCAGCTGCTGTAACCGTTGTCCTCACGAGGCATTTCCCACGCACCTTTGCTAATTTGAAAGAGCAGTTCACCCTTAGTCTGACATCAAGTGGATTATTTTCTCTTTCTTTCCAACTTCACCCATCAGGCTGCATTCTTATGAATTAGGATTGACTTACGCAGTGTCCCAAATCTTCTTGAAAACGATTTCTGAATTGCTTAATTTCCACTGTCTCTAGGGTTGCAACACACACACACTCCTTGATAACAGCCACGAGTAACATTTTCTGCCGCGCATTTGCAGCACTTTTTAACAAAGGTGTATTTGCTTCTTAGTGGAACATTTCACTTAGTTTCAGGGTCATTTCCTGTGACAGCTGAATGTCTGTCTTCTTTATCACCTCAAGATTTAGTGAAATGATATAATTAGTATAGTTGTGCTCCTTAACCCAGCCAGCTGTGCTGGAAATCAGGCCGTTTTAGCTCAGTTGAAAGGAGCAAATCGCATGCAAACTGAAATTGGGCTTTGTGCTCTGGACCAAATTTGACTTTCTTTAAAACTAGTAATGTTACCGTTGTATTTATCCCTTGGTGTGATCCATTTCCTCTGGACTGGTTAGCAAGCACTCATTTAGATACTGATTTCCCGTGGTGCTCAGTGGTATTGAAAGGTGGGCAGTTTGTGCTGTGTCATGGGAGATGTGACCAGGAAACCTGGCCTATGGCAGAGGCTGAAGCTGGATACAGCTGAATTCAGTTCCTATCAGCTCTTCTCCCTGTACTTCTGAACCAGTTATTTTTCAGGTACTCTTCTGTTTCCAAACGAAAATTTAAGTTTCAGTTCTTCTCTGCCCTACTTCTTCCCTTCCTAAAAAAAAAGAAAAAGGCTAATTTTCCCAAGGATAAATTTGACAATTTTTTTCACTTCAGCAGTACTTTCTACTAATAAATCTTTCTCGTGAGCTACACTGGCATTTTTTTTGTAATACAGAGGAAGAATTTAAACCAAAAATTGAGGGATAGGGGACAGAAATGGAAGGGAAGAGGGTCAAAGCACATCCTCTTGAATTTATAAACAAGTTGAAATAAGTGACTGTGTTCACTCCCCTTCAGTTGCTTGTAAATATCTGAGGAAATTGTTTGTAGTAGGAATGTTTATTGGAAAAATAAACTTCAGCAAATACTTATGGAAAACAAATGGCAAATCCGATCAATCCAATATGACAACACATTTGCTTTAGAAATTTGCAACCAAGGCATATATTCGTGCAATCAAGGGCAAAGAAACTGCTGTATACCTGGTCCAAGTGTCTAGAATTGCGAACCTGCATCAAAATGCTCATGACAAAGTGATACATCATTTGCAGAAAACATTTTGAGTTATGAATAATATGCTGAAGGAAACCTGTAAATTGTAAGTAAGGAGCTGAAAATCATGAAATAAGTTTTAAAATGTGCTTCCTTGGTTTTGCTGCCTGCGCAAGAGTGCTCATACTTTGTAGAGACCTTAGATTTTCTACACAGATTAGACAGCATATGCACATAAAAATACTCATAATCACCTGAAGAAAGTAGAAAAGGAGTAGAGAAAATGGATAGCTAAGACCCAGGAAAGACAACAGGGAAGAATGGGAAATAATATATGCAAATAAAAAATGGGAGCGTATTACAATTGTTGTGCTGTCTGAAATACGCCCGGTTGTGCCTTCTCAGCTGTTTCATGGAGTTGTTCCCTCTGGTAGAAGGTGCCTTCCTTTACGTGTGAAGATCTGCTTGGTGGTGTGGTGGTGTTTGTCCTCCTTTGTTTTGTTTTTGTAATTAAGTTTTTCCCTTTGTGAAATATCAATATTTTATTTAAACCATAAGGATTAAATGCTTGAGGGATTCAAAGAATTTTGACAAATTGGAAAGATTCAGGAAAGGCACAAAACTTGGAAAAGTTGGGAGTTCATTCACCCTGCTTTCAGCTAACATGAGCGCATGAACTTGTCAAAACTTTGGCTTTCTTTTTAAGGAATTAAGCACAGTGGGGAGGCATTAACATGCGTATCTAGAGCTTCCTCTCTCTGCTTCTATTCACGTATTCTTTCCTTTACCCCTCTTTTCTCTCCTCACCTGTTTGTCATGATTTTTTTTTTCTTGTTTAGGTTACTCCTTTTTTAAATAGCCAAGTCGTTCCCGTCTCAGGCTGTTTGTGTTTTTGCAGCGTGCTCATCGGCACGCTTTCAGATGGGTGTTTAAGGTGCTGTGTGCTTTAGCACGGGCTCATTCAGAAAGTCACCCCATTTGTGTATTCCTTTATTGCATTTACAGACACAAAATGGGTGCTCTCCACAACTGCTTTGCATGTATTTCTCTATCAGTCTGCCAGTCTTCCTTGTGCAGAAAGGTGGGACTACCCAGTACTACTACAGATGGTGCTATCAGTTCTCCCAAATAGCTCTTGACCTCTCCTTTAACTTCATCACTATACAGCTGACCTTTCATTCAGTCTCTTAGAAGTTGGTATTTGGGCTTTCCCCCCATTTCTTGTGCAATACTACATGTATCACAGAAGTGCCCTGTGCCAGTTTTGAAAGGCAAAGGTGACGTACACGCTTTTGGGAAGTAAATAACGAAAGTGCCGCTGCTGTGCTTGCAGACGGTAGGTCATGCATCTCTGTAGCCACCAGCCTCCATGTGAGCACGCAAGAGTGGCACCTGAGATGAAGCAATGATTTCCTCTTCCTGGCCTGTGACTCAGGGTATTTGAATTTTCTTCTCATCTCTACCATAAATTTGGAACCATTAGATGGACGGACATCCCTATCAGTTCCAGCACCTTTCTGTCACATGCATGCCATGATATACAGACATGTGTCCCTTTCATAAACTCATCAAGTCCCGATTTCCACATGGCCCCCAGAACAAGTCACTGTATTTCTCGATGCCTCAGTTCTCTGTGAGTCAAAAATGATAGTGCTTTCTTTGTTTTGCCTCTGAAGACTGGCATTTCTGCATATTACACCCAGTGCCTAAAACAACAGGGTGCTCCCCTTGCCTGAGCATCTAGCTCTAACAGTAATAAGATGAAATTAAGAACAGGCACAAAAAAAAGAGAGCTAGGTGCTAAATAATAAGGGGTTAAGACCAGTGTTTATTTGGTTTACTTTCCAGTTCAGGGCTGTAGCAAATGTATGTCTGAGTGCTTTTCCCAGGGAGGTAACCTATCATGGATGTGGCTTGAACTTTTATTTGTGATTTTCATGAGCCATCCAGCGTGGTGCGTTCCCTACACTGAGGTGACTACTTTGAGTTCGCTTTTTTAATTAAGGTTCTGTATTGTAACTAGTCAATGTACATTATTGGGAGAATGAATGTCAATGCCAGTGCTTTTTCTTTCTCTCCTTTATCTTTGTCAATGATTCAAAGACATGATTTATGGTTAGTCTCCGTCTTTCAGGATCATCCATCAAGCGCTGGTTTCACTACAGGGCTCGAAGTTGTAAATCATGCAGAAAGGCTGTCACTCATCTCATTTAACCCTTTAGACACAGGGATGGAAGAGGAGGGCTGTTCTTCACAGAGCTGTAAGAAATAACAATAAAGTGGCCATAAAATTGATGAAGTTAGACTAATCTATACAATTAATTGTTGCTTGTAATGCAATATGAGGGACAATTAAAAAAACAGGGCATGACTCCACCCTCCAAGTTCATTCTGAGAACCTGGAGGACTTCAGGGCTCCATAAAAGATGTCACTTTTGTTTTCTCTTTTGAGCTCCTTTCAGATTTTTTAATGTCCATTACAGATGTGGAGAGCTGAGCTTCACTTTAGAATCAATCACAGGCTACTTCTGATCGTGACCTTGCAGTGACTACAGGAGGAGTGCAAAAGCCCATTAGCAGCTGCTATTTTCAGCTTTGTAAATTAACAGTACTTTTTCTTCTCTCTCCTTTTCCCCACTCCACTCCTCCCTTTTTTTTCTTTTTTTTTTTCTTTCTTTCTTTTTTTGGACAGGAAGACAGCAAAAAATGAAATGTGTAAGTGGCATGGGAGCTTCCACACTTAGCCTTGTCTTGCAGGCTTGAGGACTGGTGACAGCTTTGGCCAAGTGGCTGATTGCTTCTCCGCGTCCTCCCCTGCCAGCCTCGGCCACCGCTCCCAGGTCACATTAAGCACTAACTTTGCAGACAATGCCTCCACCTGCTCCGAGCACAAAGCCAGGGAGACTGGCATTAAATAATGAGGTGTCTTTCTTTTTTATCTTGCTATTTTATTTATTTATTTTTGGTTCAAAGTGTCGGAACTTGGTAATGGACGGTTATTAATGAAAAATATATGTTTGGGGTCTATTTGTTTAGATTCTGTAGTGACTTGATGGCAATTTTATCCCTGAATTATGTATGGCTCTGTTTTGCCTAGGCAAGCTGATACAAACAACAAATATAGTTAGAAAAAGATGTATCAGTAAGTAAACTGAAAGGTTGTAAAATATGAATGTTTATCATCCAGACGGTGCCGCTTCTCTTCTTTTTTACATGAACTCTACTTGAGATGGTATTTAGGAGCTTGGGACTTCTTCTGTTCCAGCAATCTCTGCAGCTTGTCACAAAAACAAATGACACCAGAGGGAACCTTGTCTTACACTGTATTCTTTTGCATGAACCTCAGTCTTCTTAAGGTGCTCATAATTTAAATTTATATCTTGACTTATTGGAAGATAAGATCCTACCCTTCTTCCCTTACGGACCCATGCTCCTTTTAACCCAGGCTCCTTTCCTTTTCTGTTTCAGTAGTTAGCATCTGCTCTCCTAGTGCCAGGTGAACGAGAAATGCAGAGCACCAGAGGAAGGTGTGCGTTCAGGATGATGGATCCTGTTTTACTGTGCTGAGGGCAGACAGAGTGCCCCGCTGGTGGGGCAGAACAAGCTGCAGCCTTCCCCGTTCCTTGCGTTAGCCCTCTGCGTACAGAGCTAATTCCTGCCATAAAGAATAACACCTGCCACTGCTTTGGGAGCCTTGTCAATGATCTGAATTTGTAAACACGTCTCTTTCTGCATCTTACAGAGTGTTCGGGTTGTGAACTGAAAGTAACTTCGGGGGGAACAAAGGATAAGATGTTTAATTGTCTGATGGGATTAAGAGAAACTTTTAATCCTCCATCTGGGAGATAAATTCTGGTTTTTAAAATATCATCCATTGCAAGCATTGTGATAAATTAGCACTTGTTTTATTCTGGACTAAGTCTCATCCCACAGGGATCTCCAACAATTTCTGCTGCTAAAATATAGCAGAGAGGAAATGATAATTTTAGCATCTCTCTGCAGTCTTAATTAAGACTGTTCTTCTGATATAAAGCTGTGGTGTCTAATTACCAGAAAGCTGTCAGAAAGTAACTTTCAAAAAACCTGTGTCAAAAGAGTTGGGAAGACTAGAAATATTTATTCAATTACAAATTTATGGTGCTAGTAGATTTTTTTTTAAGTCTAGCAGTCAGCATTACTACTAATTCCTCTCTCAATATCCCACCTCACAAGACATATTCTAGTTCCAGATCCTCTTCACCAAACAGTTGCTTTTTGTCCAGACAACATTTGGTAGGTTTGAACAAGTAAGGGATGTTTCCTACCATTTTTTATCTCACACATTAACAAAGTACTTGAAGTTTTCAATTTCAGTGTATTCCACTGAAATTTCACTGTATTCCACAATGCCAAATTCTGGCACAAATGTCCATCCATTTTTACCTTCAAAAGCACGCAGAAAGTCTGCAGTGCAGAACTATTAGTTAACCTGCAGCAGAGTCAGGAATCCACTTTGAGACTCAGCCCTAGTTCTTCTTTTTTTCCTACTGAGCATGTGCTGTTGCCTCAAAAAAACTCTTATTTAAGAACAAATCTGCTCTTTTGCTTGCCAAGAAGTCAGCAGAGCCTCTGCTTGCTCGTTACAGGTCTGACTTGGAAAGCTCATGAACCTCAGCTGGGTTTTGATGACCATCTTCCTAGTCATGGGACCGTGATTGAGCCAAGGGTTTTGATTTTGTTACCAGCTTATTTTATAGCTTTACCTGCTGAAAGTCCCTTTTCTGAGATTTGCATAAGGTAAAAAAAAAAAAAAGGAGAGGTAATATGATGAATGCTGACAGGTACATTTGCTACAATTGATTAAACACTTTTGCCATCCTCACGATTTTCTTTCACCCGCCTCGTGTCTTGCCAGAGAGAGAGGTGTGAGTGACTTTGTCATTGACATTAAACAGTTGTATATACTTCTAGCTGCAAAATGCTATCCCCAGAGTTTGTTTACTCGATCTGTATTTCCAATCAGTGCAGAAGGTTTACTAAAGCAGTTCATTACTGATTTATTTATGATGTATTTAGATAGCAAATATGGTTCTGTCAGCAGTTGCTGGCTAAACAGTGTTGACAGACATTAATAGCATATGGTATAGGAATGGAATTATGATCTTTAAGAGTCTTTGTGCCTCAACATACATTTACAGTTTGCATTTTTCCTAGGTAGAGAGACAGAGAACTTCCAAACAAGAAAACAGTGTTTCTTTTTCTTTTTGTAACCTTTGGGGTTTGTTGGTGGTGACATTAAAATCTTCTGTGCCTGTTTAGCTGTTCAATTTAATGGAAGACAAATTCTCCCAAAGGTTTAATTTACTCTCACAAACTGAAATCACTGCATTCTCACCATGGGAAATGGCCTTAATTTTCCCAGCCTTCAGTATACATCAAGCATATAATTCATTTCTCCCCCCTCAATACTTCCCTCATTAGAAAACAAAGTTTTTGATATTTAAATGTTACATAGTTTAAGTTGAGAAACAGATCTTCTCAGCCCCGTAAAGTGCATTTGCAGGCATGATTGCTTCTCTCTGACAGCAATAGATTTATACAGGGTGGAACAGAAAAATACTTGAATTTTTGACCTTTAATTGTCTGCTTCCTCTAACACCAACATTTTTACCAGTGTCAAGGAGAAAAAGCAAAAAGTGTGGCTGCTCATAGAGGAAGGAAGAACAGGTAGTGGTGAAACCACTTTGTGGCAGTTGATACTGATTGGGGAGACTAAATTATGTTTGGAAAGAACTAAGGAGGAAGATGAATTTCAGATGAGAGGTTGCCTCTCAATCACATGAGGACAAACAAAGTGGGAAATACTATGGGAAATAATCTCATCCTTTTTAGATTAATGATAATGAAGGAGGTGAAGTAGAAATGCACTGTTTAATTTCCAAAGTAATGGGCAACATTTTAATTTCCATAAAATGGAGTTAATAAAAAAATTTCTTTGCTGGAATTAGATTGCATTTCCATAGGATTGGCTGGCCTTGGAACTGTGCTTCAGAGCCTCTGCTAACAAATATCCAAAGTTATCAGGTAGAAGACAAGGAAGAAGGGGTCTTCTGAAGAAATGCTCAGGTCATACAGAACACCAGTAAGCGTAGGTGTGCCATTTGCAAGGAATGTGAGGACTTTTAAGTAACAGCTACGTGAATGAATTTTTTGAAGTTGCTGCTATTTTGGATACATTGTTAGAGAGTTTAGGACGTAGGCACTTCCTACTTCCACTCTTATTGGCAGCAAAAAATTAATATATGTACGTGTGTGTATATAAATCCAGCAGACAAAAAGAAACAATAGCAACAAGAAGAGATTCTACACAGAGAGAGACAAGAAAAATAAAATGTAGAGCCAAAAATCCATTTGCTTCAAAAGAATTACACCAGAAAGAAATGTAGCCTATTGTACCTGGAAAAGTTTATATGCATTAACATCTGAAAAATAATTAGAAATGAAACCCAAGTATGGGCAAAGCACACTCCAGGTTAGAGTCAGGCTTCTCTCATCAACGCATGAAGGTTGATAGACGCCAAGAGCTGGTTGAAATGAGCTGACTCTGTAGGTAACCACTCCGAGAAGTCTGCCTTTCTGCATCGTACAGGTTTCCTACTCCTGCGGTGTCCTAGCTCTGCTAGACAGTGGCCACGGTGACGTCTGGTAGCATGTGGCTGTTGACAGCTCTGGCACATGCCGGCTGGGGCCTCCTGAATGGGGTCTTTGGAGGACTTTTCAGTTTAGGAAAATACTTTGGAGAAGGGCTGTTGATGTGGAGCACTGATGCCTTGTCTGGAGTGTTAATGCTGCCACTGGGTATGCTTATGGACCAAAGACATTAGACAGTAAGGGAGTTGCCAAGAGATCTAGCTTGTTTAATTTTTTCTGAGGCAGCAGCAAAGATGGCTCGTTTTGCTGGGTTTTCTCCCAGTGAGTGTTTAAAGACTCTTGTTTGTAAGAGGCAAAGTATTAAAACATAGTGAATTCTTAAATAATGAGTTAAAAGCAGTTTCTGTCATTCTGAAACTTACTTTAATCATGTTTTTCTTTGTGCAACAGATTTCCAGTCGGTATAGGGGAACTGACTGCACAGAAGGAGCAATGAACTGGCAGTACAACACATGTTGAAAAATTGAAAAATTCAAAAATTCAAATACACACTAGTCAGATCCCAGCTGTGCATTGGTGGATACATACAGTAATTAGCCCATGAGACAAGGCAAACTGGTAGTTGTTCAAGACAAACCTTATGCAAGTACTAGCTAGATCTGTGATGTGCTTTGCCTTCGTTTAAATTTTAGCACTGATTGATAAATACATTAATTTTTTTTTTTATTAGGTGTTATTCCTTGTAGAAAGAGAATCAGCCAGAAACGCTTTAAAAGGGAAGTATTGTTTGGATTTGAACCTAGTGGATAAACTGAAAGTGTTTAGACAGTCTGTAATGAAGTGTTGTTGGCCACAGGTCTGTAATAAATGCTTCGATTTTACAGCTCCAAATCAACTTTACCCAGAAAATCTCAAAGGACTTTCTCTACTTAGCAAATCAACTAGGACTTAGTGTCCATAGCCAATGTATCCTTATGTATTATCAAAAAAGCTGTGCAGATATAAGCTTATACAACTCCCACTGATAAAAAAAAAAAGTTTTACTTTCACGCTATCTGTAGTTAGTCCAAAATCTGTGTTAGATAAAGTGCACAAGATTTTTTGTCGTCAATAATTGGATTATTGATAGCAAAAGGATTTTACTGGTGTGAAGTCCAATCCTGAATAAAATTATTTGGTGGGCTTTAGTTCAAGAAGTAGTCAAGTTAATGTGCGAGTCGTTCCTTTTATTAAATAGTTCTTGTTCAACATTTTTCCATTTCTCCTATCATTGTGCACTTATCACTCTTTATTTCTATATGATTTCAGTCATTGCTTCAGGAGTCTTAATCAAAATATAAGTGCAGATTCTGTAACACACTCTCATAATATAAATGCAGTTTGAACACGGATGTAGATGTAATGCACAAAATCCCTTGTGATGCTTCATTTTCTAAATGCTCTCTGCATCTATTTCCACCACAACTTCAAGAAAGTAGACTGTTTTTTGTTACCAATTCTTTCTGAATGCCCTGATAATAATCCTGCTCTGTTCATCCTCCTGAATTTCGAGGAAAACCGTTATACATGGATTCACCTATTGTCATAGAAGTTAAAGCCCTGTTCACGTTTAGGGAAACCCTCTTGGACTGATCTCTGCTCTGCCTTTGTTTCATTTGATTTATCTTCTATTGTTCGTAGTTTCACTGATCACTTTCTTATTACTTTTACACTTCCATCCATTTCAGTTTTGTACTCCTTTTCGAGCGATTTCTTATACCACCCCTGCCACCTGCTCCCACCTGATGAATTGTCTGCTCAAACTGTTGATCTTGGCCTGGCATGGTCTCTTCCACAGAAAATAAATGATGCCACACAGACATATAATGATGCCTTAATAAACATCCCAGGTACATTTGCTCCTCTGCAGAAGTGCACAGCTTGAAAGGTGGTGTCCCAATTCATGCTGATGCCTGGGAGGCAGTGAAATGGAAGAGGTAGGAATCAAAACAAAAATGGAGAAGTTTTGCTCTTTGTGTGTATTCAGCCACACTTGAAAAGTCCCTGGACCTTTTTTGCAAGCTCTTGTCTGCACTTACACTTGTGATTACTAGAAACAGCAATAAATATGTTTTAATTCTTTAAACATTTTAAATGGCTTTTTCTTTTTTAATGGCTTTTTTAATATTTGGGCTTGCCTGCAGCAGCAATTAATTTTTCAGAAAGTCAGTATTATGAGTAATTTGGTAGAGGTCAGGTGCCCTCTGTTGCTTCTCCTTCCAAGTCTGAGTGAGGCCCTGGAAAAAGAAAATGCAGGGAAGTTTATAAAGTTTTTTTTATTCTGTTACAGAGTTGAATAGTAGAGGTGGTTAATCCACTCTTTCAACTCTTTCAGGATTTTACCATCTGGATTTTTGATCCAGTAGACTGCTTTGTGAATTCCTGCCAGCCTTAAATCCAGTTGTGATGGATATAATATATAGCTTTTTTGTACCCAGTGAGGTCCCTCACTTCAGCAGTGGTTACATCATGATACCTGTGCTGAAGAAGTTGTTTCTGTCAGTAAGTGACCTTTCTGATTATTGGATTTTTTTACCATAACTCACAGTTGTTATTTCTTGCTGAGATTCAGGAAAAGCTGATCCTGTGCAGCTGCAGCCTCCTGTTGTTGCTGCCTGGTTTTTTTTATGCTTTGTCCCATATGATAAATTTCAGTTATCACTTAAGACAAGGCAGGAATGCAACACTGGGACTGTGGTGATTATGATCTGTAAATGATCTGTGTACTGGCCCTGGATCTAAGTCCTTCCTTGGATCATTTGAGACACAATTTAAAAGAACACAGCTTAATATTTGTGTTTCAATCATTTTTCTTTTTTTATTTCTTTGAAATTTCCGTTATTTTAATAATCTTGATAGATACTTGGAAACTGTATTTATTTTCCATATCAGTTGGAAGCTTTTTCTTTTGACGTGGATTGATTTGTTTTGCACAAGTTTCTTGCAGAAGGGAACCAACAGTACTAATTTTACTACTTATTATTAGTAGTATTCTTGCTATTAATAGGCCTTCATAGCTGCAAGGAAGCGGTAGGGCAGCATCCCAGATTGTCTGGAAAGAGAAAGGAAAGCACTGGAGGATATCAAAACTGGGAGCTTTTGGGGGCAGGAGGACTTTTGTTCCATGTTGGTAAAAGATTTTTGTAGTGCAGTATTGGTGCTGGGGCCAGTACATTAATAAAACTACAATGATAATAATAAAGCTACAGTATATTTGCCTGACCTTTTAAGTGAGTGATAAGATACGATTCCCCCAAAACTTTGGGTAAAAGTAATTGCAAGTTCGTGCTACCAAAGCCAGCAGGAGCACACCTGCAGTCATGCCTCTCACAGCGGGAGTATTTTGGGCAGGTCCTTAAAAGAAGTTATTTCCATCTTTGAAACAGATTTCAAAGGATCGCAGATTGATTCTTATCACAGTTGCTGATGCCTTCTCGCTGGTGACTGCAATGAGAAGTGAAAAGCAGGATCAGGCCCTCTGTGTGCCCACTTCCTTGGGTAGAGAAATGTCTGAACGTTATGTAGGTGGATGCATTGTGTATATTAAGTGCTCTTTTAGGTGTCCTTCATTCTGACATCAGGATAAGGGATAAAAAAGAAACCTGTGGGCTAGAATTAGTAGGCGATCCCACTGTGACCTGGACTGTGTCCGTGCCAGCAGGAGGAAAGCCTTCTCTCTAATGAAACTTCATTACCTGTAGACTCTGTTCTTTTCCATGGCATGGATTGAATTTTGGCTGTTGTATGTGACTCAGGAATGGTGTTGTGCATGTACAGACTGTATGTTTGAAGGAGATGTTTTGACCTTTCTCATCTCTGACTGGTGTTGCAAAGATGGAGTGATGTAGAACAGAGATTTTGTGACAGAGTAATAATAAGAAAGAATCTGACTGCCAGTTGCTCATTACCGGATCTCTTTTAAATGCCAGAACCTTCTATGTTTGCCTTCAAACAACGCTGAGCACCTAAATCACCATAGTAAACAGATATAGAAAGAGACAGAAAGGTTAAAAGTGTACTCATAATCTCTTGCTTTTCCTCCTAAACATGTTTGATAGCAATATTGTTTCTTAAAAACAATATGACCTCATTTGTAAAGCAATATTCATGCTAAACTAGTCAGCTGTTAAATATACCCGGCACTGTGCATTATGATGAAGCTAAACCAGAATTTCAATTATTTTCTGGACACATTTAAAATTATAATACTTTACTGGGTTAGTGTTATAGTTCATCCAAATTACTCACAAAGTATCATATCAATCTCTTGCAACTGCTTATTGCTTACATATCTGAGAAGTTAGTCGAAGTAAGATGCCGTCTGGGGTAATGACCTTCATGCTGGCTTAGTGCTTTGATGGTTATGTGGCTATAAGTGCAGGGATGTCTAATGGTCAAAAGTCAACGTTTGTTGGCCATAATATTTGTCACAAAAGAAACAGACTATTCCTTTGGACCAACATTTGCAACAGTATGCTCCTGAAAAGAAAATAAAGAGGGAAATAAAACACTTGATGATCTCTCTGTTCTTCACTACTGTCCCTTTTATGCTGAAATTCCAGCAAGTGAAAATTCACACTTCAAAACTAGTTGCAGTTTTTTATTGCCTGAAATGCAAGATCAAAACAAAGCAAGAGGATGAGGAAGATATATTTTATTATACTCCCACTTTCTAATTATGTACCTTACCTAAAGAGATGTTAAGAGACAAATGATGTTGCAGCCATGGTTTAACCAGCTATGAGTAACCAGCACAGATTTATGAACATTACTGGCAAGTATGGCTTAAAGCAGATCTCGCTGGAGGTGCAATATGGCTGTGTATCCAAAGGGAAAATCAAAAGGCCCACTGCTCCTTAGACAAGTGTTACACTAATAGCGTACTTTTAAAGCCATATTAATATTTTTCAGAAATAGGCTGTAATACTAGGTCCTAGTCAACAAGTTATTGCAAGGAGCTTACATTTTGTGCAGTATCTTCAGCTGCACATGAATTCTGCGCTTTAATAAATACATGCAGGAAGTGCTGTTGGCTTCATGTCTACCCATCCCTGGATCATGAAGCTGAGTACTCAAGTAGCTCTAGATTTTCAGTTCGCCATACAAGCACAATGCGCTTCCCGGTGTGCTCCTGCAGAATGTGTGCCAGAAGCAGCATTTTGCAGTTCAACAGGCAGGGTGGCCGGGATTTTGAAGAGAAAATGGCTGTTCATGGATGCTGTCCGTAAAAACATCTGAGCTTTGAACTGGCCCTGTGTGACTTGCAAGAGGCCACCTCAGCAATCAGTGGCAGATGCTGGAGTTACGACAGTTGAGCCCTTCTCTTAGCCCCTTGCTCTGGCAGATTTTCTATCCAGGCTGACTCATTTAATCCTTAGTCACATTACGGAAATCAGGCTGCTATTGTTTACATATTAATAATTGATTGTTAAGTAATTATGGCAGTGAAGCATCATCATGCTGTAGCCTCACTTTATGGCTGATAGGCCTATTTACTCTTAGCCCAGATGGGACAAACTTAACATGTTTATGAGCTTTCTTGAATTGGGGCTTAAACTCCTGCATGAGACTGGCTATTCCATTGTATGTAGCCAAGCTGCTCTGTTTTGGATTGGAGAGGCCAAGAAATAAGCAACCTTTTAAAAATAATAATCAAATAATTTTTCTCACATCATGCTATTCAGTGCACTGAACAAGCATCAGTTATTAACAGAAACAGTAATTTCCCACAGTAGCAGATCGTACCTAAACACTCAAAAACAATTGTGTGAAGGGCTAGTACTTCAAGATTTTTACACCCTGAACATAGTAATGAAAAGGAATATGATTATATGGATCTATTTTTAGAGTAAACATTGTGCTTTCATACGCAGAGTTCTTTGCTCAAGAGCCTTTCAGGGAAAGTGTTGATCTTTCACTGGTTATTTACACCCAGTATGTCCAGCTTCAGGTGTACCCCGTGTACATTCAAAGCCAGGGCCCCACTCTTTTCAAGGGGAATATGTTGTGAAGAAATGCTGTCCATGAGATAAGCCATGGATTCAATAGAAATGAGTCAAAGATTTATTATTTTTAGGATAAAAAGCAAGTGTCCATAAACATAATCCTCATCTTCTTTCTGTTTATAATTGTCTTTAATATAAATGTACTTCATTATTGGAGAGCAGTCTTCATGGCCATACAATAGCAAACAAATTCTTCAGAAGCATCTTTAATTATTCATTTGGCTGTACTATATTTTATGCTACTTTTCATAAATGTTAATCTTTATTATTGCCCTACCAGGAAAAAAAAGAAAGAAGGAAAGAAATACCTGTTATTAAATGACCTATCAGGCTGACATGGATAAATGTTGGTAGCTATTTAATTGTTTCCCATCTGCAGTTTTATACAGTTTCTATCAAACTGAAGGGTAATTTTTTTAGTAGCTGCTTATTTTAAATGTACAAAACCCTTGTGTGTAATTCCATTAGCTGCCCTACAGCATTGCAATCTACAGTTTCCCTGAGGCTGTTGTGAAATATTGATGAAATCCTTGCTTTTGTGGCTTCCTCTGATACACTAAACATTTGTCTGATGTTAGTTGAACTTGAATGGATCTGTTCAGAGTTATATCAGTAGTGACTTCAAAGGCTGTAAGGCTGTTACAGTTTTTTTTTACAAACTGAAGTTTCAAAGCCTTACCATGTGGTACTTTAAAAAAACAAAGTTCATATCAAATGAACCAAAGTGCTAGCAATACACTGGTAAGACTCATTACAATTTCAATTTATATAGATATATATTTTTTTGTGAGTCTGATTGGTAGCTCATGCCATGTAAAGAAATTTAGATTGGTATTTAGGGGAACCTAGGATAATGAAAGAGGGAAAACATAATTTGAAAACTTGGATTTTAAATGAGGTCATCTATAAATTTACAAAACCACTCTGCTGTTTTCCACAACAATAAATAGGACAAAAGAAAACAGACGAAAGGCAAAGAGAGACAAAAGTTTCAGGTTTATGTTTTCATCAGTAAAGTGATTTACACTGGTGCAATTAGAATGACTAATGAGGAAAACCTATTTGCTGCTACTGTATTCCTGTAATTGTTCAGGACCAAACTGCCTTTTGGAAAGCACCCTTTGTGTCTGTACTGGCAATTAAACGCAACGCATCTTGATGGTGTGGTGCCGTGATGACTGCCTGATACCTGCCTAAAACTTTGCCCGCTGAGGACAGCGCCAGGCCCTGGTGCGAGGGCTGGGCGGGCGGGACGGACGGGGCAGAGGCGCGGCGAGCAGAGGGGGAGGTCGAGTTCTTCGCATTCAAGTGATGCCGCGATTCGTAGCTTTCACTAGAAACATATTTGTTGAAAATACAATCTGGAGAACGTCAAACACCTTCAGATGGTTGAAACAATGAAATTGTGAGTCCCAGGGCTTTGTAGAAAATAACAAACAGAAACCTTTTTAACCAAAGGCAAATTACTCACTCATGCCGCAAGCCCTCATGTAAAGAACTAGAACTGTTGGCTCTGAACACGGTTAAATCCATTTCTGCAACAGCTAGCACCTGGCCATTCAGCCATTCAAACCGACTGAATCCAGAGCAAGGCAAATACGACTGAAGTTGCTTTTTTTCTCGCAGTGCAATAACTGACTGTGTAAACAACATCATCCTTAAGGAAAATTATTCAAGAAAAAACTCTGTAATAATTCTGTCCCTGCTATCAACTCTCAGCTCAGCAGAGCGCATCAGGTCACCTCTCTTTTCCCAGTCTTCCTTTTGTTTGTTTTTTTTTCCTGTTTTATTATTGGTTTTGCTTTGAGTCAACTGGGTTGCTCACAAGCCAGTTCCCTGCACATAAGCTTCCAGCCACTGATCATTTTCATTTGACTCATAACTGTGTACGAAAGACATAATCTGTTCTCCTTTGTGCTGCTAAAAGTCCCACTGAAACTAGTGGGTATTTTGCCTTCTTAACCAGTAGGAAATTGGACATTTAATAGAAAACTTTATAATACAACTCTAATTAGAGCACAACAAAATGAAAGCCCAAAATTGCTTCATTTCAACATCATATATAAATAATGGTTATGGCTCCATGGAATTGCCTTTGAGTGTTAAAATTCAGTTATGGCAGAAGCCGCTCCAAGTTTCCTTGCTCCTACGCTGCAGTGACTTGCAAGCTTGGCACCACAGACGTTGCTCCAGCAGTGGATGGCAGTGGATGCTTCTTTTCCTGCTCTGCAGTAGGCAGAAATTCATGCCGTAGTAGCAGCTGCCATAACTACTTGAAAAAGAGAGGTCTAGAAAAAAGGCAAAGGAATATTGGGAAAAATCTCTCCTTTGAGATGACAAGTTGTTTTGGATACAAAATTACATCACTAGGGTGGTGATTGAAACCTCCTTACTGAGCCACTGCAAAATGAATTTGGATGTGATGGTAACTAGTAATAGCAGCAAAAGGTGCAAATACCTTCCCATTATCCCAAATAATTAACTGGCCTCCCAGAAAAGAGGCAGTTGAGCATATTCAGCCTTTTCTGAGGTTTTGAGAACATCTAAAACCTTCCTCAGCATGTGCGTAGCTTTAGGAAAAAACCTCACACTACCAGGACATTTAGACCAGATGACAGAGATCCTCCTTCGTCTCCTACACCCACGCTTCAGAGCCAGACGCTCTCTGCTCCCTCCGTGGTAAGAATGGGAACCTTTCCCTGCGTTTTCTTTCCATCTTGCAGAACTTAACAGAAAGTTATTTCCTTGGTACAGAAATTGTTAACATAGTTTTAAAAGCTCTGAAATGATATAATTCACCCTTGTATTAATAATTTTATGTTTTGAGAGTTCTTTCTATGAAACTCCATTGTATTTCCAGAGTTCTGCATTGGTTTTAGTCCTGTTAAATTCCAAAATGTCTTTGATACAAGAGTTATGCAACAGTGTAGGGATTTTTTTCCCTCAGTTGCCAATTTATCTCTTTAGTTGATTTTCAAACTGGGATGAATCTATAGCTATGAACTTCTACAAAGAGCCAGGATAAGGTTTGTCTTTGGGTAGCTAATGTAGTTAGACATTTTTGAGAAAAAGGAATGAGAAGTGGTCATTATCCATTATCTGCATGAAATATTTCAGAGAAAGAAACAGCTTCTGCCAAACACAAAAAGATGTTTGAGCTGAAGCCAGACAAGAAGGAAACAAGATCACCTTATAGCACTGTGAGATTGCTCTACTAATGATGTTATTTCAAGTAAAACTGGAATATATATATGAAGAAGTGCAGATGGTGCATGGGCTTTACATGGATTAGCAGCGTTGTTCTGGACAATGATTCACTGTCCCTTTTCTTGGCAGAAAATAAATTTTCCAGTCTTGGAAAGAAACATGTATATATATATTTTAAGAAATGTTTCTCTATGTGGAAAAAGAGCAAATTTGAGCAAAAAATAGCATCCACTGGTGGAAAAGTTAACAGTCAGAATTTTAAAAAAAAAAAAAGATGTAGTCACACTCTACAATTCAAGGTCAGAAGTGATGTATAACGTGGTGCAAATTACAGGTTAGTCAGGGGTGCGAGGGCCTGAATGTCAATATTGGATTCAACATCCCTGGGAGCTTAGCTCACTGCTCTCTCCGTCGTAGGGTCAAGGCTTCAGTGTGGACATGGATGCAGTTTTAGACCTGTAAGTTCAAAAAAGTTTTTGCAGGTGTATTAACTGGACCTGCTTTCTTTTAGTTGCTCTGTAGAAATATGCTAGAAATATCTAAGAAGCTGCTATCTTTTGAAGAATAAAGAATCGGCTGTTTATCACATCCCTTGTCCTAGAGAAGCAGGTTTCTTGAGTTACCATGAATCCAATCACAAAGGCACAGAGGGAAATTTTGAAAAAAAGTTAAAACATTTTAGAATTGTATTTATGATTATTATCCACATGATAATATTATCCTTACTGATGTCATGATTTTGACATATGCTATCTTGGGATCAATCAGCACTAAAACTAAATACTATATTTCCATTTAGAAAGCCAGAAATTTCTTCCATTCAATGCTCTGAAGTTCCTGGGTTTTGTCCAGTGTTCAAGATACTGACATTTCAGTCCCTCACTTCTTCAGGACTGCACATTGCCCATCTTACATCTCTGCCTGGGCCTGTTTAATTTTGGTGGGAAAAATTTTCATCTGGGAAAATAAGGAAGCATTCATCTGATTACTGAGTTTGGATTTCTTTAATTTTTTTATTTTTTTTTCCTGTAAGACAGCTATATATGAGCATCTCAGAGGTTTGGAATGTCAGAATAAGCCTGGGGGAGAACTGGTGGGAAAAGAACAGGTCACTCAACAATTTATTATATGGACATCAGTATGATGTGCAAAATTTATGCTACTTATTACAGACACTGCATTTAAAGCATGTGGGTGTACAGGCTTAAGACACCCTTTACTTATAAAATAAATAATGCAAAGTCCACTTAAATTAATGTTATTTCTTTTAAATAGGTACATCAGTTCCTATCAAACTTCATGTCCAATGAAATTGTACTAAAAACACTGTTGGAAGGACACATGCATTTCTTGTACCCTAGGTTGCCTACACAGAAGAGGTCTCCACTGTCCTTAATATGCCCACAGCAATTTAAATCATTTAAATAAACAGAAATGGTTTTACAAGTAGGATACTGAAATGTGTTTTCAAAGCTGCCCAGAACCCTTAACCATTAAAATGGACCTGACTCTTGGTTTTGTGAAATTTTTATGGTGCTTTCTAATAAGTTACTTTTACCACTTTCATAAGATTGTGTCTGTGTCTTATACAGGCACAAAAAAAAGAGGATTTCTCAGCACGAGTTACTCTTCTGTAAAGGTTATAGTAAACATGTCAATGCCTAATTAAGCAGAAAATTTTATCTGTATTGTGGGGGATGTGCAGCTGTCTGGTACTTCTGCTTCTCCTAGTAAATCCTTTTAGAAGGACAAAGGATATTGTGAGGAAGAAACTACTGTATGTATCTTCCAAAGGAAAAAATTACTTTCCAGTGAAAAATGGGTTAATAGCATTCAAAGCATTGGTGCTGAAATGGAGAATCAAATTTGCACCGACCCAAAATTGTGTGAATGCTATTTGTTGTCTGTTTTGTCTGATTCCTTCATTGGATTCCCTCCTTATTTTTGTTTTGCTCAGTGTAATATGCTTGGCACTGCGATACAGCCTGGCAAGGGGCCAGCATCGCTACCTACGCTGTACAGTATCTCTAACACCGCGAGAACCATGTCAGTCCAGCTCATCAGTTCGTGCTGCTTGTTTAACAAGGTTACTACTCATGACGTGTAGGAGCTTTTGCCGCCTCCATGTCCCTCCATTCTCCTTGTCTCCCTGAAAAACATATGAGCTCAGAAAGGGGTACATGGAAAGTATTACATGGTTATTAGGGAAGAAGTTTAGGGAGGAGAAAAATAAATATACTTTGTTCTTAGTGTTGTCTTTGCTGCCTGCTTCATTCTGGTCGTCTGTAAATAGGGCTATTAATATTTGCTGTACCCCAACACACTACTAAAAGGCTCATTTTTTAATATTTAACACTTAATATTTAATTTTTAGCTTCTTTGCTGAAATAATCTTCTAAAGAGCACAGTCTTCCTACTACTATGTGATTATGATTTTATCATGCTAAAATGGTGTCCAGGTCATTTACTCACAGCCACTGCTGTTACCTTTGCCTCTGGTTGTGAAACTGCCTGGTACCACGCCTGGAGTAAGCCAAGCGCGGGTCGAAGTTGGTATGATCTGTGCAGGTCATAAGACTGTCAGAAGGGTGTAGGAAAGATGGCTTGTGTGGGTTTCTTAGCTCATCCACAGACAGAGCCATCATTTCCCTCTCTGTATACTGCAGCTTCATCCAGGAAACAGTTCCTCTGGTTCTGGTTCATCTCTTTGGCTTGGCGGTAAACATGTGTTGGAAGGGGTGAGATAGACATGCAAATAGATTGAAAAATTGAAACACATACCTGAAAAAAACTGCAGAAGGCTTTGTCCATATGTTAACCAAAATGTTTCTGCCTTTTCCGCTCATCCCTTTTGATTTGCTAAAAGCACGTCATTTGTGCAGGAGTACCAAATTCAAGGGAGCAAAATGAGCCAGGTTCTCAAAAAGCCGTAAAATGGATTTTCTCAGAAGATGGGAAGGAATTGGATTTTAAACAAATAGCACTTTTAGGGTCACTTACCTTGTGCTGTCAGAGGTTTTAGGGTTACTTCACAATTATGAGTACTAGCATTTTATTTTATTTTTGCTTGGTTATTTTTAAGGGCAGCTTTGATTTGGGGGTTTTGGCATTTTTTTTTCCACATACTTACCTGACACAAAAAGCTCAATCTTAAGCAAACACAACAAAGTACTCCTGAGACTGCAGTGCAGTCACTAGGGTTAGCAGCACTGCCTTTGCACCTAACTGGAAGAACTTGTCAACATATCTCCTGTGAAGACCTGTGCTTCTGAAATCAACGTTGAGTTTTGATGAGTGGCTGTCTATAACAGTGTATGGTTTCAATGTCTGCTTGCATTGTGCATAACAGCTTTGCAGCGGCTGTTAAAAATATTACACTGGGGTTTTGTGAAAACGTATCTGAACCATTCGTTCTGCTCCATCCCTTCTTGTGGGGGTCTGGGAGTGAATTGCTGACTGTGTCGAGTCATTGAGAATTTATCCAATGCCTGCAACTGAACAAGTTCACCCTTAAAAATCCTCTACTTCTTCAGCCTGTTTTTAACCAGGTTATCTCCTGTAACTTAGGCAGAATTACTTCTAATGTAAGGCCAGAAACCCCCCAAAATTCCTTAATTAAGTTGAAAATTTACAGCTCTTCCAGACCAAGTTCATCTTATTAATTAAATAGTTAATTTGTCAAAGAAAATCTTTCTGGATTTGTTCTACTTTTCCAGTTTTACAATTAACTTTGGTCTACCTCTGTCACATCCTAATACTCTTCTGTAACTTCCAAGAGTTCTTGCCCTGAAATTTATGGATTTGTTTTTGCTGAAGCACAATTTGTTTTTATGGTACACAGTACATTACTTTTATAAACAAAAGAGTTCCACTTATGCCTATTAGCACTTTCAGATGTTGTATTTTGACATATAAATTATTTGTGTACATTCTAAAGTGCATTTTTAGGTGATCAAATGGCAAAAGGTTACTGTACCTAGATGATGCTATGAACCAGGAAGATTATGGCAGTTATTTTCTTCTGTTCCTTGCCAATTCCACCCTTTCTTTCACTGAGGCTAAAAACAATTTGATAGAATTGAAGCTTTTAGTATAAACTTTAAATTCTTACATATGAATTTTCCAACTGTCCCATTACAAGACAGTTAGAATTATACTCCCATGACAGGAAAATTATTAACTCAGAATCTCTGGCAGTTATAAAGAATTATGATCATCTGCCAATAAAATGCAGCAACCTTCACAAAAAGAGACATCATTTGGCTTTTTTCACTTCCAGAACTAACAGGCAATAAAGTTGTAGATTAAAACCAAGTCTGGTAAAGAAAACATATAGTGAAACTAGGAAGCTCGAACTGTAGTATTCTCCTTTAACAAGTTATTTCATATATTGAAATTACATTTCAGGTTATGTCCAAGAGGAAGATTTAAAGCAAGAGGAAGATATAAAGGAGGAGGAAGAAGATGATGATGACAACTCAACCGCTCAACTTCAGGGCAGCAATGACACTGGCACGGATGAGGAACACGAAGTGGGTCCTGAGCAGAAAGGGAACTTTAGTTACCAGAATTCCCCTGTCAGTCATATATCTAACCAGGATGCAGAAAATGAATCACTACTAAGTGATGGTAGTGACCATGTGGCAGATATTAAAAGCATTTGCTCTAGAGAGCCACAGGACACAAAAACCAGCACCCATCCCAAAGCCCAGAATGAAGCACACGATTGCATGGATAAAATGACAGCAGTCTATGCCAACATACTGTCAGACTCTTATTGGACAGGCTTAGGGCTGGGTTTCAAGTTGTCTAACTCTGAAAAGAGGAGTTGTGACAATAGAAATGGAGGGAACAAAGCCGATTTTGATTGGCACCAAGACGCACTGTCAAAAAGCTTGCAGCAGAATTTACCTTCCAGACCTGTCTCGAAACCCAACCTGTTCAGCTCGGTCCAGCTCTACAGGCAGAGCAGCAAAATGTGTGGAACTGTGTTCACGGGCGCCAGCCGGTTTCGGTGCCGGCAGTGCAGCGCTGCCTATGACACACTGGTAGAACTAACGGTTCATATGAATGAGACAGGTCACTACCAAGATGACAACCATAAAAAGGACAAGCACAGACCTACCAGCTACTCAAAGCCCCGAAAAAGGGCTTTCCAGGACATGGACAAGGAGGATGCACAAAAAGTTCTGAAATGTATGTTCTGTGGTGACTCTTTTGATTCCCTTCAAGATCTGAGTGTTCATATGATAAAAACAAAACATTACCAAAAAGTGCCTTTGAAGGAGCCGGTACCAACCATTTCTTCAAAAATGGTCACTCCAGCAAAGAAACGTGTGTTTGATGTTAACAGGCCTTGTTCCCCTGATTCCACGACGGGGTCTTTCTCAGATACTTTTTCCCCTCAGAAGAATGCTAACCTACAATTATCGTCTAACAACCGCTATGGCTACCAGAATGGTGCCAGCTATACGTGGCAGTTTGAGGCCTGCAAATCCCAGATTTTGAAGTGTATGGAATGTGGAAGTTCCCATGATACCTTGCAACAGCTCACAACCCACATGATGGTTACTGGCCATTTCTTGAAAGTCACAAGTTCAGCTTCAAAGAAAGGAAAGCAACTTGTTCTGGATCCTTTAGCTGTGGAAAAAATGCAGTCACTGTCTGAAGCACCAGCCAATGACAGCCCAGTTTCAAAATCAACCAGTAAATCACCTGCAGAATGCATAGCTCCCACCTCCGAACTAAAAAAAGAAAGTAAAAAAGATAAAGCTGATGACACAAACAAAGATGAAAAAACAGTAAAAACTGAAGAGTATGAAGACACTCTTCAGAAACCCCTGGATCCCACAATGAAATACCAGTACCTCAGAGAAGAAGATTTAGAAGATGGTTCAAAGGGTGGTGGGGACATTTTAAAGTCTTTGGAGAACACTGTCACAACAGCCATCAATAAAGCTCAAAATGGAGCTCCCAGCTGGAGTGCGTATCCCAGCATCCATGCAGCTTATCAGCTCTCAGAAGGAGCTAAACCGTCTTTGCCTGTGGGTTCCCAAGTACTGCAAATCAGGCCAACGATCACCAATAAATTGAGGCCAATAGCTCCGAAGTGGAAGGTCATGCCTCTGGTCCCTGTCTCAGCAAATGTGGCCCAGTGCACTCAAGTGAAGAAGGAAACTGATGACAAGGAGGAGGTACAAAAGGACTATGCTAAAGAGGGCATCCAAACTGAGCCTGCCTCACTCAGCCAGAGCGAGAGAGAACCTCTCCTCAAATCTGAAGCCTCTGTGGAGCCAAAAAAGATAGAACCGTGTCCCTTGAAAGAAGAAGACAAAATTAAAGAGGACAGCGGAAAAGAAAAAACAGTCCTCAAGGAACCAACAGCAGCTTCTCTTAGTAATGGTTGTGCTGCTGCCAACCATTCATCTGAACTGCCTTGTGTCAACCCTCTCAGTGCGCTGCAGTCAGTACTGAACAATCACTTGGGCAAAGCCACTGAGCCTTTACGGCCTCAATCCAACTCCAGCCCCAGCTCTAGCACAATTTCTATGTTCCACAAACCTAATCTAAATATGATGGAGAAGCCAGTTTTATCTCCTGCTCCAACCCCACCAAAACCTGCAAGCGTGTCCAGGCACTATTTGTTTGAAAACAATGATCAGCCAATTGACCTGACCAAATCCAAAGGCAAGAAAGCTGAGTCAGCTCAAGCACAATCTTGTACTTCTCCACCTCAAAAACATGCTCTGTCTGACATCGCTGACATGGTCAAAGTTCTTCCCAAAGCTACTACACCAAAACCTGCTGCATCTTCAAGGATCCCATCTATGAAATTGGAAATGGATGTCCGACGCTTTGAGGATGTCTCAACAGAAGTCTCCACTCTGCATAAAAGGAAGGGCAGACAGTCAAACTGGAACCCTCAGCATCTTCTCATTTTGCAAGCTCAGTTTGCTTCCAGCCTCTTCCAGACGTCTGAAGGTAAATATTTATTATCAGATCTAGGCCCACAAGAGCGCATGCAGATTTCAAAATTTACTGGACTGTCAATGACCACCATCAGCCATTGGTTGGCAAATGTCAAGTATCAACTTAGGAAAACCGGAGGAACAAAATTTTTGAAAAACATGGACAAAGGACATCCAGTCTTTTATTGCAGCGACTGTGCATCTCAGTTTCGAACCCCATCTACTTACATTAGCCACTTAGAATCTCATCTAGGTTTCCAAATGAAAGACATGAACAGGCTGGCTGTGGAGCAGCAAACCAAGGTAGAGCAAGAAATCTCCAGAGTTTCAGTTCAAAGATCTCCTGAAACAATAGCTGGAGAAGAGGACACAGACTCTAAGTTCAAATGTAAGTTGTGCTGTCGGACATTTGCGAGCAAACATGCAGTAAAACTTCATCTAAGCAAAACACACAGCAAGTCACCAGAACACCATTCACAATTTGTAGCAGAAGTGGATGAAGAATAACTCTTAAGGTATGCATGCTCTATAGAGAGTTTTAATTATATCATTGTAAGGCGGCTTCATAAGACATTCATACTTTCTTAAATGTAGGAAAACAGTATAAAATGCATAATGTACTCCTGCTTCATTAATCTAATTGCATGTACATATCCATTTTATAATGTTTTCAAGAAGAGAGCTTGGTAAATGCATAACCACATCGCCCTATATAGAAAAGTTGCTTCTTATTAATGTTTTCAAAATAGCTGTTTTCCCAGTTCTCACTCTTCTTTTTGTTTCTAAGAATTAATAGTTTCACGTCCTATGCACTTCAATGTGGAATGCAACAACTAAATGCTACTCTTTACAAGGAGAATGGAAAAAGCAGGAAAAAAGCACTGAAAACCAAGAGTTTATTACATCTTTCAGTGCAAACTCTCCAGTCAGTCTGATTTTGATGGGGGAAAAGGTGACAATTCAAATGTCATATTAGCAAAATCTTAATTATTCCAAATGTCTCATAATCTCAAACCCAGCCTCAAGAATCTACAAATAACTCTGAAAAGTGTATATCTAGAAGTTTGGTTAATCGTTTGTTGATATTCAGTTTTGTAAAATATTTTAATATTTATCACTTACTTAAACACTTACTATTCTGAGTGGCCTTTTTTGTCGCATCATTTTAACCTATCTCTCCATCATTCATTTTTTAATCTTTAAGATCTTTGATTATATTTTGCTGGTGGGAGTGCTAGTCAATTCATGAACATCACTGACTTCAGTGCAAGTTTTCATATAACCTGGGGGGTTAATGCTTAACTGAGGAAGCAGCTAGATTTTTTACAAGCTTAATATTTCAAAGATGTTAGTAGGATACTTCTACATTAGTGTTGCTATTTTTTGCTGAAAGATACACCAACCAAAGTACTGCCACAACCAATGTTTATAACGTGTAATGTAATATTCAAATGACACACAATTTTTGCATTTTTAATTTTACCTGATTCACAAACTTGCATATTCTTGATTTAAATAAATATGCAGAACATCAACTAAAAGTCCAAACAGAAGTTTTTTTGTTCTAACAAGTTTATTTCCAGGAAGGGTCTGTTAGTCATTCCCAACAATTTCTCCAGCAGACTCAGTCTCTGCTTCTGTTCACAGAATAATCATGTGCAGATTCAAATTTGCTCCAACGTGTTCATTACTTGAATAACATTGGGAAAATGAATTCGTCAGACAGTCAAAATTAAACATGTGTTGTGAGTTGTCACTTACGCCACCTGCTATTGTGGCTATTCTCTGGCTAATTGAGGGTGCAAGCACTTTGAGGATGAATACCCATTTGTGTGAAGATTTCACATTTGTTTGCTGCAAATATTCATGAAGCTTTAAGAAACACTTTCTGTGTACAGAGCCAGCACAAGGACTATGCATCACTTAAGCTCCATTTAAAAGGCTACTTTTGAATAATTTAAACCACTAATCAAAGGGTTACTTTGGGATGGGTAATAGAAGCTATTACTACAGAGTATAACGTCAGTATTCAAGTGCAATAAGATTTAAGTTTTGCATACATCTTGTACATGCTGTCTGCATTTGACTGGATTTATCCTTTCTGCGTATTTTAGCCAGCAAAATTCCATCTAACTCAAAAGGGGTTTGTTTCCTAAGTAGTGCTAATACCCTTAAGTTTCTATTTTGGCATTTTTCACCCAACATTGAAACTCAACAAATAAATGTTCCTTGTCTATCTGACCATTCAAAACCAACATACCTGACAAAATACCAGAAAACTACAACAGATTGGTTAGGAAAAATATACCATACTTTGTTTCCTTCCCCACCCGTTAATGATTATTAAGACTCTGACATTCATAGTTTTCACACAAGAGATATCAGAGTAAACCAATAATTTGGGAACTATCAAACAAACACTATCTGCCAAATATATGAATATAACTGTTATTTTGGCACATTCGTGGCTTAATACATGACAAATGTTTCAGATTTGGTCTTAAAAGCACCATGTTATTACAAAGAGGCAAACCAAACACCCACCTTTATAAACATGTTACTATTTCTGAGGATTTGGGGAACAAATGCAAAGAAAAAAAAAATCTCCAAGGGAAAAAAAAAGTGACTTCTGCATTGTAATAACCTGCACAGACACATTGTGGGTATTATTCAGGTGATACGTAACTACATAAATAAGGTACTGTCCTTCCTGCCTTTGGGTACCAAGGAATTGCTGTCCTCCTAATACTCATCCATTTCTAATTTATATCAAGATGCAGGTTGTATCTTACCTTTGAAAAAATGTATTTAAATTGCAATGACAGAGTGATAGCACTGTTATCTGGAACTATAATTTTAGTTGGTATGCATGATAGCACAAATTGTATGAAATGATGGGGTATTTTGGAGAGCATTGGAAAGATTTTATTACAGTTTCGGAGCTGTAAGCCTACCAAAGTTCTGACTATGTTAGAAGTGTGGAGGTCAGAGGTTATTCATATTGGTTTCTTCCTAAGATCTGCAAGCAGACTAAATCAAATAACGGGGATTTTCAGAGTTTACTTATTCTTACCATGTTATTTTTAAGATTCAGTATACATTGGAATAATAACAGAGAGGAGAGCACAGTATTTAGAAACAAGAAATATAAAGCATACTGTGATTCTTAAAACGCACACGTGCATTTGTGTTTACTTCTTCTAGGCAAGATTGTAGTGAAATAGAAATAAAAATAGAGAAAATATATGGAAATAAATGGAAATAAAACAGTGGAAAGAGTACTCAAAGTATAGAAATACATAAAATACTTTCTATATTTCAGTGAAATTTACTATTAAAGGTTGTATTTTAAAATGTTAACTATCATTAAAAATATAAAGAATAATCTGAGTTAGTACTGTAGAAAAATGTGTTATGTATATGAATTTATTTTTAAGACCTCTGTGAGGCTGTTTACAAGAAATTTGCTATAAATTCTTCTTAAATGTAAAGACACATATATCTGTTTTATATTCATCTTTGGTGTTTTCTTGAATTCTTCTAACTGATACGGGTTTAGTAATATAATGTAAAATTATGTGTAAGATACAACAATCAGACGTCTCTATTCTTTTTCATTTAACCCACTTCAAATTTGTTTTTATTGCTATTCTTCAGAGAAAACCCATGAACGTTAGGGATCATGGCTTTAATTAGAAGTAATTTGTATGTTGACTTATACCTTTGAAGAACATTTGTTCAGTTTTTCAACTAAATTAGAATTTTTATGTTGTCCTGAGAAAAAAGACAAGGCAGAATTGTATTCCTCACTTTAAAGTCAGGTGAGACTGGCTATCAACTGGTCGGTAACTGAGGCTCTCTGCAGTCTTATCTGCAAGTTTTTATTGAAATAAGTCTCTATAGAGACAAATTTACCAACTTTATTGGGGAGACTTCTTTTTCAAAAGACCCTGATAAGTAAACAAGCAGCTACCTGAGATGAACTAATTTGAAAGTAAGGCTGCTGCAAAACAAAAAAATTTGTCATAATGATAAACAGCTTTTCTCTCTGTTTCCTCCTTTGTCTTTTTTTAACCATCAAGTTTAAAGCTTCTACAGTGCTTTTTTTCTACTTTATAGGAGACAACTGACATTCTGTGGTAAATGGAAGAAAGAGCAGAGCAGAACTGAAAATCCTCTAATGCACTGACACTAACTTGCCCTCTATTGTTGAAAATGAGCAGGCAATCATGATTGTTCATCAAATGGCTCCTAATGCAGTTAAAGCATTCAGCTATAATTTCTCCTTGCATTTATAATTACTGTCATAGACTGCACACCTCAGTGAGCAGATTAAAGCTATAAACTATTTAGCCGTAGCTTTAAGATGAGGAACTTGATTTGTCTGGCAGCAGTTATTTGTTAGAGAGCTTGACACTTCACATAAAAATGACTCAACTTGATGAAGAACAATGCAGTTTAAGCAATGCAGTGATTTTAAATCAGTCATTATACCACGCCCTGTAAGAATTGCAAAGCAATTTGTTAAATGATATATAGGACACGTAGATAACTGTATGTGTTAAGTATACGAAAATAGAAGATTTTTTTCTTCTGTGGATTTTATTTTCTCATCCTTCAGAAACAGGAGCTGCTCTGAACATCATGTTCCACTATTAGCCAGTGTTGGTGTTACATGGGCAAGGACAATTGCATGAATGAGTAGTCCAAAAATATATTTTAGAGAATTTAGCTTGCTCTTCATCTTTCATTTCTTCTTAGCAACAAACATTAAAAACTGAGAGACCCTTTTAGGATAATCAGACATGCTGGGGTGTAGCCACCTGCAGTTGTCTCCACCACAATTTTGTAAGAAGAATTTACCAACAAAACTGAGGGTTCAGCTCACCACTTCATCAGCCAGAAAGAAAGGTTTCATTGCAATGAAAACCTTGATTATTCAGTTAGAATGGGACCTTTCTGAAAATATCCTGTTGGAAAATGATGACTTCTCAATGGAAAAAAAATTCTGTGTGGAAGTCCCATTTTAAAATAGACTTTTATTGGGATAAACTGGGTAAAATTGCTGAGCACCACGAAGGAGAGAAGAGGAGACAGGGGAAAAGGAATAGGAATAGGTTGGTCTTTCTGTTATGCTGGAGGAGAGACACAGAGTCCATCCTCAGCAAGGAACTATCTCCAACCCATCACTCCTCCCTCAAAAAAGTCCTGTTCTGGCAAAGCCTCAGTTCCCCTAATCCTTTGAAATTTATCACTGTTTCCCCAAAGGGGTAGATCAGGATAATTTTTTAATTTAGCATTTTTAAATCTTCAAAATTTTCCTGGATAGCATTCTTTCAATCTAGCAATAGTCCTTGTAAAACCAATAATAGTGTGTTCTTGGCTTCCCTGAGAGCAGGGTCAGGCCAGATGATACATCAGAGTGTGTCAGCACAGATGTATCAGTGCAGATTTACTTGCTTTTTATGAATACAACAGGTTGCTATTAAGATCAGTATTATTTAACATTGCATTAGCACATCCAACCCACTAGGTCAACCCATATTGTTTCTAGGCTCTGTATAAGCACACTGTATATGACAGTTCCTGCCCCCAAAAGGCATGAACTCTTCTGCTCACAAAGAAACAGCAACTTTTAAATATTTTGACCAGATTTTTACTGGCCTTGAATAGCACCTACCTCCTCAAGCATTCAGTATTCATAAGGATATAAAAATCTTGCCTTCTCCTTGCTGCGTCTGATATTATTAAATGTTACAGCCTTCATAATCTATAGCAGAACGTTTTTACCCAGTGAGATTTCAAAGGAAGGGTATCTGAGTCTTATTTATACATTTTACACCTCAGCAATCAAATCGCAAAGATCAATAACAAAAGGAAAAGACATGAGCAGTATCCAGCCCTCAAAAGCACCTTTCAATAAAAATAATGTAATTTAGCAGGATGATCACTCAGTGCAAATATGATGGAGCACAGATGGAAAATGAGGAACATTATAGATATGGCTTTATGGGAGGAGGAAAGGAGGAAGAGATTTTTCACTATTTATTGGGATAATGAACAGATAATTCATGATTATTAAGCTGTAGTCTTCAGGCCTCATTCTGCCATCTCTTCCCATCTCCTTGGTTCAAAATGGGTCTGTTTGTGCATCTAGGCAGGGTCCATTGGCTGAGGAAGGATCAGACCTTTACACTAGTTTTCACACATCCGTGGAGGCTCACAGGATTTACATGAGTGCAGCTCCAACTCCAGACCCTGCCTGTGAGAAGAGGAATGAGGTAGAACAAGCAATGTGCAGCACAGAGCTGATGTCAGAAATGTGACGGTGTTTCTTTTTTCAAGAGTGTCTCACCTTCAGGAAAGGGGCAGCAGATCCTGGGTTCCCAGCCTGCGATAACATTAAGACACACTGCACCAGGTAGCCAGATCACAGCCCCTGAGAGAGCCAAGGGGACTGATACTCATCCGCCACCTCCACGTGTCTGGAGAATTGTGTTTTCCCAAGAGCATGAGTTGTCCAAGCCCTTGAAGGTGTGGGGTGGCAGGAAAGGTTTCCTGCGCTCAGGTTTGCAAGAGGGATCCTGCTCTGGGGCAGAGCGTTGGCTCTATCGGCTCATCCCCAGCAGATGGACAGACAGACGGACACAGGGCATGCCAGAGGCCGGGCAGCCAAGAGGAGGGCACATGGGGGGCCAGAGACAGAGGGAACGGCAGCAGCTTGCTGGAGCAGTGGGAAGGAGGGAGACATGGGGCCAGGAGGGGACCTGTTTATCGTAGTAAATTTACACAATCCCTTTATTAAAACAAAACAATTCCTCCTCCCCTCCAAAATCCCTCCCTGCCAGCACTCAGCGCCAGCTCTTCTGCCAGGGGTCAGCACATGCAGGAGTGGGGGAAGGAAGGATGGGGGAGTGGAGGAGGTTGTCATGTCTAATGAATACCCTGAATGTATCAAGATATATATTTTTTTCATTTCAGAAAAGGTTCCATTAAGAGGGAGACAGCCCTAACATGTGCTTTGGCCCCTCATCAGATTTATGAGTATTTGCTCTGCTCTTTAATAGGAAACTCTGCAGCAACTGCCACCTTGCCTGCTCTCCCTGAGATACACAGTGGCTTCTCGGGGAAATGCACTTCATTATTAATGTGAATTTGTACGTTTTTATGACACTGCTTGGGGGAAGGGGCAGGCAGAGATTTCCTGGTGATATATGCTCATTTCTAACCATTTATTGTCCCAGACAATCGAAGAACAATGATAAACATTTTTATAGAAAGTGGAGGGTGCCGCAGTGACATTTCTGAAGGGAAAGGAGAGGTGGCTGGAGTGGCTTTGATGCGGTGGTTTCCCTCCACTCCACCTCCTCCAGCAGCTGTGTCAGATCAAGCGACAGAGCGCTCTGCGCGGTGGCAGGCACTGCCTCCCCTTACCCGCCTTTTCTCAGGCCAGCCAAGACCATTTGCTCGGTGCTTTGCCACAGCGGAGCGCGTACAGATGAAGAAGGAGCTCATCCTTTGGGAAGCCTGTACTGCAGAGGATCGCAGGCCTCAGTGAATGGATGCTCAGAGTGCCCATGTCCCTGTAACCCTGCAGTATCTTTCCGATGCATTACCGAGTGACCAGCATGGAAACTGTGCACACAGCAGCAGCTGCGAGGCAAAGCAGACCAGGAGGAGAAGGATGAGGGTATGGGGACGTGATTCACCAGGGCGTTCTCAGCATCCTCCAATTTCCCTTTCTACTACCATGCTCATCCAAGACTAACACAACGGCGCTGGGAGGTGATGAAAATGGTGGGTTTAAGCTGAATTGGAGAACCAAAAAAGTTCAGCCTTCAAGCTCGCCCAAAACAGAGAGATCAGGAAGGCCATGAGCTCCACATGCTCTTTTGTTCCCCTCTTCTGCCCTTTCCAGTAGTGTTCTGCACCATCTGGTGAAGGTCAAGGTTACGTTACACTGTGCCACACAGTTCCTCAAGCTCCAAAGGCCCTGGTGCTTGAGGGAGCTTACCTGGTCCCCGTTGGGATTTCGCTCTCTGCATCACTGCCAGGCTCAGCTTTCTCTGTGCTGCGGAGCCTGTAGCCTCCAGCTATAAGTGAATGATTGCCATGTTTTGTGTTCATATTCTATTCCCTCGCCCTAAATATGCACAATTCTTTGTAACAGGAGATGTTCCCAACAGCTGAACACTGCTAAGAGTTTATGACCTTTTTCTGCTTTTCTCATAAAGCTGAATAAAAGTGAGGTAAGAACATCAGAATAGCCATACAAGGTTAGGTCAAAGGTCCGTTGTGTCCCTCCTATCTCTGACCATGACCAGTAAAAGAGTGTAAGAACAGGACAGACATGTGGCACCATGCCAGAGCACTCTCCCAGCCTCCAGATTTACAGTTCAGAGACTTCTGCAGCTGGAGGAGGCTGTCTTCGCTTGCTCCCAGAGCTGCAGTGAGCATGCAAGAGGCCTTCCTGATAGCTGCAGAAACTTGGGCACAACGGTGAGGCCTCTTGGGGTGAGCTCTGGAGGTGCCCCATCCCAAGGCAGGGAGCAGAGGATGTACAAACCAGCCCATGGCAGTCAGAACAGTGCAAGCCTTCATGCTTGCTCTTTGCACATGGCTAAGGAAGGAATCACACCCAGAGTGCAGAAGGGATATCAAGCCCCACCCCCGCCCCAGCCTAAGGGTATCACACTTTATTCCATTCTCTGTTCTGCTTTCCCTGGGAGTTTCCCACAGCATGATAAAAATCCCACCCTCAGAAGACTTTGCTCTCAACTGTATGCAGAGCAGGACTTGCAGTCTTACTGCAGAGCTTATACTAGCATGGACCAGTAGTTCAGAGGAGGCAAAACTGCTTGTTCTGTTGCAGATGGATAATACTAGTTTGATCCCCTCTGGGTTTGCTTTCAGCTTTTCTAAACTCCAAAGCACTCTGTGTGCAGACAAAAGTGTTTTTCCCCTGTCTTGTTGGAGAACTGTTGAAATCTCAAATGTGAAACTTGTTTTCATAGTCATATAATGAAAACTCACAAACACTCCCTATTTCAGAAAACCCCCGAGTTTATACCATGAGCCACACATGTTACCTGAAATTATCTATCTCAATACATGCAACCGATATCCGGGTGTAGTATACAGCTGCCAGTAGATATCTCCATCACACAGCTCCGCCTCTCCACTTCTCTCTTATTTCAAGCCAAGATTCAGAAGAACCTTTCTGCCCAGTTCCCTGTCTGTGCCCTCTGCCGCTTTTCACGTGATCTCTGTACAGTCTCCCTGTAGCCACGTGTACATCAGTGCTCCAAGCACAACAGTGGCTACACACCACCAACTGTATTTCCGAGGGGCAAAGCAAACTACTGGCACTGATCACTGTTGGGACTGTGTCCTCATGGCTACCAACTTTCTTTACAGGGTTATTAAAAAGACTGATGTTGCCTTTTACCCACCTATTGATCTGCATCCCATGGAACATCACAAAAGAAGAGTCCCTCTGAACTATAACGATACCGTGGCCTGTTTCTGCCTATGTTCATATGAAGTGAACACACCACTCTTCCACTGGAGAAGGGCAGACACTACTTCCTTCATGCTCACTCAGCTCAGGGGCAAACAGCTGCATGTGGATCAGTCTTCAGTGAAGCTCACCCTAGACTAGACATACACAGACAGATAGGTTGTGGGTGGGCTTCCAGTTCAGTAATTCACTTCCCTCCAAAATCCTATGGAGCTGTAATCTGTTGGCCTTGTTTTTTTATGGTGCAAGACCCAGGTTTGTCATCCAGGGAAAAGATGATGGGGGAGGTAATTCTGTTTATTTGATCAGTGCTTTTTTAAAATGTTGTCTGTGCTCTGAGGAATTATGTGGTGGACTTCTTCTATAAATCACAAATGCACAAAAAAATAACTCTCTGTACTTTTCCAAAGAGATTAGGGTGAAAGTTCCTACACTCATATTTCATGTCTGGAAAAAAATATCAACAAGAGTGATAAGTATAGCCAAAATGAGTGTAAAAGCACACCCTGTCATTTGTTTTCCATGTGCCATATGTTTTCTGAATCCTGCACCTCCCACATACAAATTGCATGCAATAATGTGGGGTGCACACATTACTCAGGTTTATTGAGTTAAACCCTGCTAATATAGAGGGAATTAACTTAGATAAAGTCAAGCCACTGTGCTTTGTTTTGGTTTTTTGCTTATTCTGGATTCATAGAGTAGAAAATTAAAGATCCCACTGTGCCAGGCTTCATGTCATTTGGTTTTAATTTAATTCATCTCTTCAATTCTCCCTGTTTCTCCTTCTCTTTGAGTATCATCAGTAGGTGGTCCAAGCATCAACCAGAAGATTTACTGGCAAGACTAAATGTATGAATGCTATGAACGCATTGTTTTTCCGATATGAATTACCGACCTTTTTGGCATTCCCATGGCTGTTGAAATCTTCCATAATAATTCCCTTTGGCAGCCAAAGCTCCTGTTGATCAGGTGAAAGCTGATGCAAATGTCAAATGTCAATAAATTTGTAATCCATAAATGTAATACTTGGTGCTGGAGTGTGACAAGGTTAACCAGAGTGCAGCAGGGGACACCTAGGATGTGAGCTACGTCTTCTTATTGTGAACAGAAAACAGACAGGAAAGGAATGCCACCTCTGAAACCTCCCCATAGCCAAGCTCTTTTCCTTCTCCATACTCCCTATTCTCCCTGCATGTTTTCTGAATTGCTGAGCTTTGACAAAAGAGGGGTTTATGCCTTGCATTTGGCAGAGCTAGTCTGGTGATGCAGGTTCTGTCCCTTGTTCTGCTTTTGCCTCATCGTGTGAGGTTGGGATTTAACTTCTCTGTTTCTAAAGGAGCTCTTTACAGTTCAGAGGTTTCAGAGGTTTCAGAATTTGATCCTGGAAACGATTAGTTATGCAAGATATTCCGGTAAATTAACAAGACCACTTACATAACTTAGGTGTTGCAGGAATGAGTCATGACTCATTTATAGTTTTAAGATGCTTGGAAAGGGCGAGCCATGTATGAAGCCTGATTTTATATACAATAAAGACATAAGAACAATCACATAATTTCCCAAGAGATTTTCTTAAGGGGCCTCCACTTTGACCTTTGACTCTGAAAAGATCCAGTTTGTTTGACATTGAAAAAAAGCACATGTGTGAATACAGTGCCATGAGCATTTGCACTTTGAACATGCTGGGGCTGAACACAGCTGAACTGGAAAAAGCTGCAACAGCTAATGTACTGGGAAAATATAACAGAGGCATTTACTTAATAACTCAACTAATTCCTTTAGCTCACCTTGTAGAGATTTAACCTTTGAATGAGAGAGTCCCTAGTTCAAAATCCCATGTCTCCTCTGTCCTCATGTTAATTTTTAAATTATATATCATTTTTTTAAATTATATATCATTGTTGAGAGGCCCTTGTGTTGAGCATTACAGGCTATTTTTCATGTCTGAAATGGGGAATTATAACTGAACATTAGCTACTAGCTATAAATCACACAGAACAAAGTGGCATCTGCATCTACTCAGTAACAAGAGTGGGAGAATTGTAACTTACTTCAAACGAGACAGGAAAGAGGACACAAATGCAGTAGCAGAGATAATTGTGACTTCAGAAAACGAATGGTTCTTCCAACCGGGTGATGCTCTGGGCTCCCGTTCTCTGGAGCTCTCCGCAATCACTGCTGTAAGTGCACGGTCCCAGGAGGAGCTCAGTCAACCCGGAGGGCAAACGCAGAGCTGGAAAACGCAGAGCTGGAAGCTATTTCCCTCCCCCCCGCCATGCCACCTAGCATGCTGTGGTCGTGCGGGACTGGGGTTGGGGTAGGGGAGAACATTTTCACAGCCTGGAAATAGCACTTGTCTCTTGCTCTCCCCATCTCCATCCTCCATCAGCAGGCATGAGTGAGCAGTGACCACAATTCTCTCTCCCTGGGATATGTTTTTATTTCTAATTGTAGCTAAAGCCTAGGTACGGAGGAGGCAGCACAGGGCTGTTAGCACAGCAGTTATCAAGGCTGCTGGGTACAGGCTGCCCAGCTCCTTCTCTGCTGCTCAGCTCACCAGGCAGGAAACGCCACTGGTCCCATGCCTTTCTGAACGGCCCACTGATGATACAGTGTTATCATAAAAGACAATTTAAAAAGCCTAAACTTCTCACTGAGCCTAGCCTACTTTTTGCATTTGTTTCTGCTGGCCTTTTTTCTACCTTTTTTTTTTTTTTTTTTTTCCCCAGTTCCCTCCCTTTTGACAAAGCTTCCAAGATCTCGTGTCCTCATTGGGGCAAGCAAGTCCTACCTGCTGCCCTGTGTCAATGGAAATTATTTGGTCTCTTTCTAAGAGAGGGATCATTGTGAACTCTGTACAGCACCTTGCACAGTGCAGTCTTGTGTCTGCTATTGGTTTTGGACCCTAATGCACCAATAGCTTAAATTTAAAAAAAGCCAACTACACATGTTTCAGCCTGAGATGCTGGGGGTCTCCCAGGATGTTTGTTGCTGCCCATCTGTTCAGATATTCCTCATTTCGAGGGTCATAAATTTTCATCTGTACAGCACCAGCCACTGGAGCTGCTTAGCAAACTACCTGAACCAAATGTAGCCAGGGACTTAGGATTAGTGTTCTCTGCAGTGCAGGTCTCTTCTTAAAAAGAGCACAGACCCCCACAAAGAGATTTTACTGAAATTAAAGCTTTAGGTTTCTTTCATAACAGACAGTAAAGAAAGCAGTTCTTACAGCTAGGCTGGATCAGCATCCTGGCAGGAGGCATTTGCTCAGGAGCTGCCACCAGGACAGGGGTACCAGGAATCCTGCTGCTGCTGTCTGGTGAAGGTGACCTGCTGATTGATCCAAGGTCCTTTTCAGCTCCCTTCATCAGTGTCCCAGTCTGGCAAGTGGGTGCAGTGTTTCCAGGATTCAATTCAACAGTCAATACTTTATGTCCCTCAGAGCTTCCTAACGCTGGCTTCACTCCAGCATTCCACCCCTGCGCAGTGGGCTCGGAAGCAGTGGTCCCCAGGCAGTAGGGTTTGTTCCGGATTGTTCTGTTCTGTTTGTGCAGTGCCAAGCACAATGGGTTTCTGGTCCAGGACTAGCCTCTAAGTAACAGTAATTGTAATAGGTGCTTTGCTGATTAGAGGCAGACTTAAGAACATTCTTAAAAGCTTTGCAGGATGGAGGCCTATGTGCTATGTATTTATTAGACTGTTCAGCAGTAATTCAGACAGCTGAGAATTGTTGAGGACCTGGTCTATCTAATTGTGTGTCTAAATCATAGTTTCACCGTGATTCAGAGGTACTAACGTTATAGTCTACACAGAATGGCTTAGGTTCTATGGTCAGATTCCTGCAGATGGTCAGTTTTATCATAAAATTTAAAATTACAACTTGCACCGTAAAGCTACTGCCTCAAATTTATTATATATTGCAGCACAACAAGCAAATTAATATGAGATGCAGTATATACCCAGACATTAATGTGAGCAGAGAATGAAATATTCTCCTCCCAGCTCTTTGGTACATGGTCCCTTTAGAGCAGAACTGAATTGCCCAGAATCACCAAAGAAGAGGAAGTCACCAGGAGTGCAGTCCTGCGTGGTGCTGGGCTCCTGGCTCCAGGGACATAGGAAGGACATCCCACACCTGCGGCGTGAGGCCACAGGGCTTCTGAACTTGCAGTTCTGCTCCTTGCATCACGCATGCAAGAGCTGAGCTCTCAGCAAAATCTTTTTATTATTCACCATAAAGAATCACAGCTGTGAAAAGCGAGCTAGGGAAGGAGAGTTGAAACAGGCAGGCATTCTCCCTTGGACGGGTGTAAATTGGGAGTAACTCCACTGCAAGTCTGCTAAATTATGTTGCTGTCACTTGGACATCAGACCAGAATCAACTCCTTTACCTGCAATAGATGACTGAAATGTCTTACAACTGTGTGTCCAGGAGCCTGCTAAGCTTCTTGCAGAGCTGCTGTCAGTATGCCCAGGGCAGAAGCATATTTTTTTTCTTACTGTTGTACATAAGGGCTCTGCTGCAGCCGACAACATGAAATGTGTTAGTTCGGTTTGTTCAAAATGGAGTGTGTTTGTTAAGTGTTGCCTCTTTGATGTTGCGCTGCCATCTCCATCTTTGTCATCATTGCCCATCTTTTTCAATCTAATGAACTCAAACCATCAGTGCAACTTAAGTTCGGCTGTCTGTTCTTGCATAGTTAATATTAAAAATGTACTAACAGTGTGGCTGCGAAATCAAATTATGCACATAAATATGCTGGCATAGCAGAGGAGGCGGCAGAAGCTGAAGTTAGCAACATTGATGCCAGTTCACATTTGCAAATCAACCGTCAATCTGTCATTAAACATGTTATCAAATGATGATAAGTGTATGCTTCTTGCTTGCATTGGCGCGCTTATTCCCGATGTTGATGTGCATTAATGGGATAATGTGCATTAACATAGTCTTGCTTGGATGAACACAAAACATTTTTTATCCGTCTCAGTTTGTTTCCCCCTGTGGCCCCCAAGTAAGTGTTTTGTGTTATCAAATTGCCAAAAAATAGGAAAACACATTACTTTTAATTAGCAAAAATTTTGAGTCATTATTTTTTTTTTAAATTTTATCCAGACTATCTCCTGTGTGTTGTCAGTCAAGGTGGGGAGGGACACAAAAAAACATTCCACTGCCTTCTTTAAGTAAAACGATTAATGTCAGAAACTCAGAGACTGACAATTATGTGCTGTCTTAATGCACTGGCCTTTCATCTGCAGTCCTTGCTTTTGACACAAGTGATGGTTTCAGTTCAGCGATATGAAAGGCAGGAAAGGAAACGATCTCAGGCATTCCCAGCCCATTGTGCGGTGCTGTACCCAGACATGGCAAGCAGTCCTTGAGCTGGCTTCGTTTAACAGTTTTGCATACGAGCCGGCAACAGCTGCACCGAGAGATTAAATGAGAAGCTCAAGAAGAGTGCAACTGCTCTAGGAGGGAACTGAGCTTCTGAAGGAACTTCCCACATGTCTACCCGACTCTGTATCCCCTCCGTGGGACGCTGCATAGTCAGGGCTCCATTCACAGTACACGCTGCCGGTAAACTTCCAGGAAAGTAAAAAAAAATCCTCATTGGAAAGAACAAAAAGTGACTGAAGGCATAAAGCCATTAAAAGAACCTGATTATCACCCCATGATAGACCAAGTGCCTGCCCATCTCACAGGCTCTGCCCCAGCACCCCCCAGGAGGTGAGGGCTCAGCTCATCAGCTGCCCAGGGAAGGCTCCATTCCCCTGGGAATGATTTCAACAGAAAAAAATAATAGTATTTTTGTTTATTGCTTCTATTTAGAATTGAGTTGTTTACCCAGACTTTTGGAAAAAGTTGAGATGGGACTCCTCTGGAGCAGGAAAAACATCTTTCACACTTATGGGACTTTAAGATTTTCAAATTCTTTTTAAGAAGTAAATGAAGCAAGGTTCTTCCCACCCCTTGGAGAACAGCCATTCTTTTAAACCCTTTCATATTTATGCAGGAGGGGAAAATTTGTGATGATCTACCCAGGTTTTTACAGTAAAACAGTAATAGTAATGAAAAGCAGTATGGATAGTGTCTGGTCCTGTTCAAAACACTGGGAATTCTTCCAGGAGTTTTACTAGGACTTTACCAGTATTGTTATCAAATCAGGCTCAAGAGTTGCCTTAAGAGAAAGTCAATTACTTAAAGTGTTTTATTTTTAGTTTGTGAGCTGGAAAATAAAACTTCTTCTAAAACTTTTATGAAATATGTCATATTATTTATGTGTTTCTAAAATAGCAACTTTTTCTCATATAATGGAAATGTTTCTAAATTACTCTTAGTCTCTGCTTATGACTACATCTAACCTCCAAACATGGTTTGGGATTTATCTTGAATTTTAAAACATTATAACTAGTAGAATAGTGAGCTTCTACAAACTATGAACTTCTCAGTAAATGGATCAAACTTTTGATCACCCTTTCCTCAGTCTAATAATCCCATTAACTTTAGGCATCCTATTCAGGTCTCTGATTTCTATTATCTGGATGATTTAAAGAAAAAATAAAATGGAATAATTATTGATTTTTTTAAATTGTCTTGATTTTTTAAAAGTCATCCATTGCATTTCATATTATTTCTAGATTGTGGATACATCAGCACAAGTTTCATCATCATAAAACTCTAATAGCAGTAATTGTATACCTGTTAACCCTGGCTTCAGCAAGTCATCATGTTTTCTACATCTAAACCAAAGAGCTTGTCTTCTAATAAAAAGACCTTGAATTTTAAGTATCTTTTCTGTTACACATCCATTACTGGCAGAATTTATCCAGCAACATTTTTTTTTTACAGTTGTGTAGCTTTATGTTGCTTCTACTCCATGAGCTACCTTGAAATTAACTTGTCAAACATTCATCCCACTACTTAGGGAAGATTCCTAATCAGATGAGTGGACCAATTTGTCATGACTTGGAGAAGAGGTGTTGGAAATCAGGTGGCATTAAAAACGCTTGCTGTGAAGGCTGTGTACAAGGGATTCCTGTAAGGCAGCTCAGACTAGGCTCCTGTAAGGGACTATTTGTATCAGAGATGGCATTTGAACTACTAGAGCAAGAAACGTGTCTCGTTGTCTCACTTCCCACATTGTCCTTGACCCCTTTAGTATATCTCCCTCAAAGTCCTTCATTATCAGGACCCAGCTCTCTCTCTTCTTGGGCAATTGGCAAAAACCAGAACAAGGTGCAAAGCTGCAGAAAACTGAGCATCACAAAACTGAATGCTGACCCAAATTATTGGTCATATCATGCTCCTATCTGGGAGAAGTCTGGATCTGAATTTTATCTTTGCTACTTCAGCCAGTCTCTACTTCGAACAGATGTATTAATCAGGTGTGTTAATTTACCAGTTTTCATTAAGCAGTTTGAAACAGTGAGATGCTGTGTTATTCCTCAGTATTCATATATCAAAGCAAATGTTGAATGAGGGATTAGCAGTAACAGAGTTACTCTGTTCTTCCTCTCTGTTACGCTATTCTTCCTCTCTTTTCTCCCAGTCTTTATTCTTCGTACTGTATCTTGTTCTATTATCTTCGGCCTGACTTTGGAGTGTTTTCAGTTTTTTAAAATGGCAAGTAATTAGTCAATATGTTTTCACCATATGTATCAAGCTCAGTAAAGAGGCAACCATTGGCCTTTGTCATGGCACAGTAAGCATTCGTTTTCTCAGCACTTCAAGTTACGCTGAGCGTGTGGTGAACGCCAAAGCATTTAATGAGGAATTTTACAATGAAGCATTTGACATAATACTTCACAGTTCAGCACAGTTCACAAATTTGGGGTGAGCCCCCTTTTAAGATCACCTCTGTTTGTGCTGTTCATTCTAGAGATCTTGCATGAGCTGCTTCTCCCCTGCTTGGTGCCCTGTATGAGCAAAGAGGCTGTGCAAAGGGTGGATAAATTGTTACGACTCAACATGGTCCCGTTTTACATCTTCTTGGCACAGAAGCCGTGTACAACAAGGGAGGATTCTTGAAACCCTTTTTCCCTTCCAGACTGGCTTTTTACTTCCCCCAAGCTAGTTAATGCATACTTTCCAGATAGAAATTTTTGCTTTAAGGCTTCCACTGTTGTTGACTGTTAACAATCTTTAAAAAAGGTCAGAATCTGATCTTAATACTGCTGATATGAAGTGTCATTTGCCCAAATTTTGCCATCTCCAGAGAAAAAATGTCCAGTGTTTTCTAGAGAGAGATGGGATAGACAGCAGTCTTTCCTGGGCCATTTTTCCCTTCCTGGGAATATTTTCAGGTATCTGTGGAACAGGTCTCTGCATTCCCTGCTGGGTTTCTTTAGATTTGCAGATGAAACATTTGAGCTCAGGCTCAGTTCAGTGAGTTACAGGTATTTTGTTTAATATTTTGGAGTAGGTAAGTATAATGAGGAATAAGAATGATGACATATTGTTTTACTGCAGTCATGATTTAATTTTATGTGGCATTGCTATTGAAGTCAATAGGACTTTTCCCCAAGCATGTTTTGCAGGGTACAGTATCATTAAAATATGACAGTTAATAGTCTTGTTTATGTTATTATATTTAATGAATAAATATATCAGTCTGTACATCAAACTCAGTTTTGTTTATACTCTTTAATTGTAGTCTTATCTCCCCTAGAAGCATGTTATATCTTTTAATTTTATAATTATCCACTTTATTCATGTGTGACACTACAGAACTGCTGCTTATATCCTATGAGACATCCAAATACAAACAGATGGAAGACAGGCAACCACTAGGAAATTCAGATCTGGAACTGAATCCAGCTCCATATTTTCAAAACACTCCACAATTTCAGATCCAAGGTCTTGGTTTGGGCTGTTGTATAAAGGAGCAAGAGTCGCAGAATGTGAGTCTAATTTATATAGCATCTCGGAACATGAACCATCCATAGGGATTTTACATGATCCTTCAATACCTAAATATTGTTCTTTGTCTGTTGAAAGAGACCTGAGTTTTAAAGGCAAAGAGAGAGCACTTCTCACATTGCCCTTTTTGAAGTTTTTAAAAAAATAAAATGGGGCTGGTGAGAGGGAACACAAATATAAGCATAACTATTTAGCCTAGTGATTACAACACTTGGCTGGAAAGGGTAAATGCCAGTCCATGCTCCATGGACTGTTTTGTTTTAACTAAAGCCACAATGCAAAATGCACTCGGAGTCCTTGGGAGTAAAACCTCAAAGTCTGCCTCCCCCAGGTAAGCAACCCTCATTAGGCAGCAGAATTGTCCCCATGCCCATGCCCATTTCTTTTCTCTCAGCTTGAGATTGACTTTTCTGAAACTTCCAAGACCAAATAGAGGTTGGAAAACGCAGGTTTGAGTCCTCTACGCCCTGGCTAAGTGCTCTGACCACTCTAAGCCCAAAGAAATCCGTAAGTCAAAGCAAAAGAGTTTTAGAACACATTCTAATAGGACTTTTAAAGAAAGTCTACAGATCCACCTTCTTAGAAATCTCCTAGACTCTGAACCCTGAAAGGAAGTAGAATAGAACAGAGTAGAAATAACCAAGTAGCTATATTTCAGCTATAACTGGGTAGGTTCCCAAAGCCCCAGAGGAAAACAACCTACAATAAGGAATCAACCTGCTCTCAGCATCTTTCTGTAATCCATGTCTGGCCATAAGCAAACCCCCTCAGAGTTTGCTGAATTTTATAGGTTCCCTTCTGAGGTGTCCAACTTCTAAGCCCGAAAGTTAACTCCCTGCTCAAAACATGCAGTTTCCCCAAACTTAGTTATCCATCCCCCATGTCCTTCTTTACTGCTGAGTGAGGGTGATTCTGTGCTTTTTATCAGCATCAGTTCCCTGGGGTGGCACTAATTACAAACCAACGAACAGTTTGGCAGATGGGTCTCCTCAAGACTTGAGTTAGATTAGTAAATCTGTCAGCTGTGGGACAGTCAGCAAACTCATACCTTGCCGTGGAGCAAGGCTGTTAGAGGAGAAGAGCATCTCTTCATTCATAGATCACATCCGATGCCAACCTCTCTTGTCTGAGATCTTTTGCCAAAATGGAGTTGCAAGGAAAAAAGCCAGAATGAAAATCTGAACGTATGATACTTATATTGTAAAAATTATGTTATCTCATTACTTGTGTTATAGTGCTGAAAAGTTTAGTAAAACATCCCAGGTGTTGCAAGTGTGCATAGGAAGACAGCTTTCACGTGATTCTGCATGTTCTCCTTTAAAATTTTTCTTTTTGTATGTTGGTGTAACACAACAAATATTTACTGCATGATGCTGGCAAGAAGAGACATGTGCAGTCAAGTAATAACAATTAAAAGAAAAAAAGGGGGGGGGTGTGTTTCCCCAGGTACATAGATAGTTTCTGAAAGCAACATCTTTACTTAGTATATTTTTTTCCTTCTCCTTAATTGGTTTATCTAGTTGCTGGGCGATATTTTAACCTCTTCCATTTTGAAAACCTCCCTCACCTGTTTTGTGTTTGAACAGACCTTCTAGTGAATGCCCTCACAGAAGTCACCTCTAAGGCAGCCATCTAGGGAAGGGAAAATCTGCTTAAGAGACTGACACAGGCAAAGTGAATACTTTTCCCAGTTAACACTTGAAGAAGAAAATATCACAATATTTAAACCAGTTTTGAAAACTTTCCATGAAAATAGGGGAAAGGGAAAAAAAAACATAAAACACTAGTTGAATACAGAGAGAGGCCAAAGAGAGTTCAGTTACCATAGAGATTATTACTGGCAATTGGTACTCAACAGCAGATTGGGATCTGTTACAATATTTTTATTAATCTTTTCTCTTAATTGGTTATTTATGTATTTTGGATCCATCTCTGTGCTGGGTCCAGATTTTACTCTTTACCTGTCACTCTTTTTGACATGAAGCAGTAATGACTGTGCCAGATATCAGGCATTTCCTCGATTTGTAAACATTAGCAGGGGTCACGAGTACATAAAATACCACGTGGACAAGTCACTGTGCTTGGCTTTGGCTGGCAAAGGAGGAGGGAGAAGCATCACAAATGCACTCAGTCGCTGCGAGGCTTCATCACAAGCACTCTTCTGTGCAAACCCTTATTGCCATTACAGTTGTGACAATGTTTTGTAGGTACAGCAGAGAGGATGCAGAATGCCTTTTCCCCTTTCAATTTTCCCTTGAGTATATGCAAACCTGGTCATTTAACACATGCGCAAACCAGGGTAATTGGTAATTTAGGAAATTGGTAATTTAGGAAAGATCCTATTGTAAAGCCTTTCCCTCCCCTCCCTGTCTTCCGTTCCTAAAGATTCAGCCTGTTGCTGTGTTGCAGCAACTGAAAACACCCAGCCTTTTTATAGCCACTTCAGTGGAAGTATGCTTAAGGGCCAATGTTAAGTTAAGGGAATGTTTTAATCAGCTTCTGAAAATTCAAGTCTTAATTTTTTTTAAGAGTGCCCAGTCCTGTACATACCCGGTGTTAAATGCATTTTAACATGCTGCTAGCTTATTTCTTTTTCTGCTCCACCATTTGCCTTCAGCGAGATATTTTTTCAGGATGCCTGAGATCAGCCAGAGCCAGCTGGGTTTTCACCCCTTTCCCCCCGCTCATTCCCAGCCTGTTGTTCCCTGCCTGCTTCTCCTGCCTGTCGGGTGCAGGGCCATGGCAGAGCACAGTCACAGGGAGATGCCAAGCGGGGAATCTGGCTACAGGGAGTGCTCTCAACTGCACAGTGTGAACAAAGTCTATTAAAAAAAAAGAGAGAAGGAGAAACATATTTTTCTCACCTCTAATCTCCTTTAGTTATCATGATCTCAAGGGTTATTTATAATGATAGTAGGCACTGCATTTCAGATGGAAATGTGATTTTCCAAGCTGACGGTGTCACTTTAAGCAAACAAAGTTAATTCTGCTTCCTGCTATGCAAGGCCTAATCTCATTACCCAAACCACAAGTAGCATAACGGAAAATATTCCCATCTGTCAAGAGAACTTAAAATAAAGGTGGAAATTGTTTTTACGTTTTGTCCCTCTTCTTCCCGCCAAATCCCTCAATGGATATTAATTATCACATCAGATCTATTTAAACCCGTTCAGATCCCCCGGCCTCTGCCTGTGGTTCCTTTTTCATTTGATGTGCCTATAGAATAATAATGTTTATGCTGCATCTTAGAGTTAATGCTCAGTTTTGATGAGCTGTAGCTAAAAGATGCGAGCCGGAAGGCTGACCCGTTCATCCTGCTGCATTCTGCTCCGAGGAGGCAGAAACCAGCTGACGTCGGGTCGGCTCAGGGCTCTCCCAGAGCTGATCTAGATTTTGCTCAGCCCACCTGAAATAAAGAGAGGAAACCTCCGCGCTAGAGACGGTCCAACAGGGAGCGAGGGGGTTGAGATTAGGTGTGCTGAACCTGTGCCTACCGCTCCAGGGGATTCGTCAACCTCTTGCACACACGCCTGCAGTTGGGGAGGTCTTGGCTTCGCCCAAGCTGTGTGAAATGGCAGAGCCAGGCAAGCCTCCAGTGCCGCGTTACTGACACTACACAGGGACGGGTCACGGGCACGCTGCTGTGTGGAGTTTGCCCAACCTCAGCACGTTCCCGGGCTTCTCCCAGGCAGTGCCCGGGACCGCTGCCCCTGGGCAGAGTGGATGGGGCCAGTGTTGTGCTGAAGGGAGCTCAGCCACCTGGCCGTCCCAGGCATTAAACAGCAGAGCAGCGCTGAACAGCAATGCCAGACCAGCATGAAACAGCCCCATGGCAGCGCAGCACTGGTGAAAGCGAGGGGGGCATCTACAACAGAGGACAAGCCCTGTGGCGCTGATAGGCACGGAGCAGGGTAACTGCACTCATTCCTGTGTCATTTCCATGGGTGTGAATCCAGAACAGTTTCCCTGGATTTAGCTCAGTGTAAGTTCATTATGATTTACACAGGGAGGAGAATCAAGGAATCCGCGTTGCAGACTCCAGCGGGAGCTCTGCCGGCGCAGGGACCAGACCCCAATGTTCCCAGGTCTGACTTTAAACAGAAGAAAATCCAAACATGCTATCTGGTAATTCTTAGCTCATTTCAAATCAGCAGCCACCAATCATAAGAGCATCATTCATAAAACTCTCCAACAACACTGTTTTTCATCCCCTCTTCATTTAAAATGACCTTTATGTGATGATAATGTCTGCCTTGCTGAGCCTTAATTGCTTAATTAGAGAAGCAGGTTCTATTAGACAAACATTTTTTTTAAAACTGTATTTTTTCGTGCAAGTATGCTGTTTTCTTTCATTTTAAGCTCATCAGCAGTATTTTAAAAGCTTTAAAAAGACACTTTCAAGTGGTTATAGTTTGTTAGCTTATTTAGCCATTTGAAGGTTTTGCTTTCCCCTCTCTTCCTGAGCAGTATTTACAGCAGGAATCTCTCCCATTAGAAATTTCTCTACATTTTACTACCACACTTGCAGAGCACTTTGCAAAAAAATGCTGGGTTTCACCGAACAGCTGTTATATGTTCTGGGTGTGCTTGGGAATTTATTTATCACGGGCAAGTTCTTAGGGCTGAGCAAAACACCCTGCACCTGCTTCACACATGGAGAACAGAGTTTGTGTTCTCACTGATAGCTCTGGTAAGCCTTGTTCTGAGCTCTGACTGCCCTGTTCTCCTTGAGCTGGCCTTTTGCAGCAGGTTCAGTTTTGTCATCTTTCTTATATGGGACTTTTGAGCAGTATTAGCCTATTTTTGTAGTGGTGTTTTTAAGATCTACCCAGTCAATTTATTACTATAGGGTTGCTTCTGACTGCATGATTGTTGATAGTTTTAAAGAAGTCAATTGACTCATTTGTTCTGAAAAGCCAAATAGGTTTTGCCTTAGGCTGGATTTTTGGGGACAGCATTATTATACTAATGTGCTACGCTGAAAGCAGAAGGTTCCAGAGGTGATTTGTGCTGATGCTGGTCACAGAGATAAGTTACACCAAAACAGCATTTGTGAAGTAAGTCTTGGGGCTGGAGTGGCTACAATCATGCAAAAGCCTGTGTGATAGCCAAGGCAGCAAGAACAGCATTACATGCTGCAAGCAGCCATACAACAGGAACAAGAAACACCTGAGATACCCCAGCCCTGAGAAGCAGCCACAGATATTTCTCCCCAGAAACAAGTGTCCCCTTGCTGTGTTCTTTCTAAAAGCTGAAAATAGAGATCACCATAGAAAGTAAAAAGGCGAGTGATAAATGACTAGGATGGGAAAATGGACCAGAAGCGACTTCAGGCAAAATTGGCAATTAAATTACTTGGACCACTTACGGTGGTAAAGTGAGAAAGTTTGGAGACTGTCCATAAAAGGACCTTGGAATCATTTTCATTGTTTTGGATTCCAGAAGGAATTTCAAACGCAACTTGGCTGCCTCTTCCCTTTTCGTTACTGCTTCAATAACATGACGCCTTGAGGCTCTGGTTGTGATTGTGTCCCCATTGCTTTTAGCACAGTACAGGCAAGCAACACTCCTCTCCACTAAAACTAGCAACCCGTGTAGCTGGAAGGAAGGAAGCACTGTTATTCTCACCTCAGGGATTCATGAGGGAAAGAAAAGTTAGTGGCCATGTTGGGTAGTAAAACCTGATGAGTAAAAGGATGCCCGTAATTATTTGATGAAGTAGGGTATGCAAGAGGTGCAGTAAGCAGTGTCCTTCTCTTATGCCTATGAGCATCACTTGTTTTCAGGACTTTGAAAGCATTTAAGGACTTTGTTTACACTCATTTCAACCTAGGTGTTTTTCAGGATCTCAGCCATTCTGCTCAGACAATTTAACTCTTTGCTAGGAAAAATTCAGGGCATGGCAGGAGTTAATTGCAAAAGGTGATATGGCTTCTCTTTGGATAGTTCTGCATGGTATTTTGGGCAGGCTTTCTCGGCTCAAGCTCCAAGCCAACAAAAAGCCAGGTGGCTGTGTTGGCATGGTGCTGAGCCCTGTGTAATACATCTGATGGAAAGCAGGGTTTATTAGCTTGGCACTGCACTCCCTGAATTTCAAGGGTTTTGGATAAGTTCTGGCTGGCATCCCATTGGGTCAGACTTACCCCTTCTTATATGTGCGTAAGGTAACAGAGGAATATGCAATCCTGGTCTTGCTGACTTGCAAAATTCATGTGACCCAATACCTGTGCAGCTTGTAATGTTACACCTGGGTCTTTTAAAAAGCTTGTGTCACTTAAATACAGGGAAAGAAGTCAAGAGTACCTTTAGAGGTGGGGCGGGAGGTTTGTGTGTGTGGCCGGAGAAAGTACTTGCAAATGGCAAAAATTGATGTTTTCCTAGCAAAGGCCAAAAACACTTAGAAATGATCTATGTCTAATATATTTGTTGTACCCTGAGGTCATAGAGGGATGTGACTTTCAGGAAAAAAAATGGATAAAACCTGCAGTTTTGGAAATATGTATTTTACTTTAGGGCATTTTCAAAGATTTTTTTATTGTGTCTACATCCACTATTTCACTTATACTTTTCAATTCCCATATATTATTCATGATGTCTATTTTAATAAGTTTTGGGTTGAGCCATTGTTCTCTGTTAATAATTTGTTACAAATAACACTGCTTGGATGCAGTGTTGGAGCCTCTCTGAAATGACACCCTGTGATTACTGAGGTGCAATCCAAGTAACAGGCAGAATGAAGTCCTTTCATGAGGTTTGGATTTCTTCCTCCATTTCAGAGTTTCTCTTTTTTACCTAATTCCACCCAAAGCCTCAGTAACAGTTAGGTCATGTAGCTGCACCATCACAGTTCCTTGTGAGGAATGTTCAGAAGTGAGATAAAAGAGTTGCAAAGCAGAGCTACAGGGAGCCAAAATATCTGGATTCAGTTTCTGCCCACGCTATTAAGGCAAATAAATATAAATCAGGGAGAGGTGCATCTGCAAACACACACAAAGGCACACGCCATGTGTGGGATGGAGAAGAAACTGGTGCTTGCATTGCCAGAAGGAAGTATTATCTGCAACAGGTCTCCATAAAAGCATTTTTTGGTCGAGTAGCCATAGAAAACCAGGGCCCTGCCTAACATTCAACATGTGGCTTGGGTCTATCAAGTTTACTGAAAATGTGAATTTCCTTAAAATTAAGCAGAGTCTGATTTACTTTAAATCTTTACCTTCCTTCTGCAATTTAGATCTGAAAAATCACCGTTTTTTTTCTCTTTTCCCCCCCCCCCTTAAATGCAAGATGAGCTCCTGGCAGGGAGCTGAGCGGCACAGCTTAGTGTGTGGCTGGTGTCCTCCTTCCCGCCCGACCCTGGCATGAGCAATATGCATTTGCAAGGGGGACAGTAAAGCCCGTTGCATACAATATGCTTTGCTAAGGCAGGGCTGCTGGCTTTATTCTCCTCCTTTATCTCCCTTTCTCTTTGTCTTTAGACCCTGAAACACATGTAAAAGTTCATTTTTAATTCAGCCCACCTTTGTAATAAATTAATATCCGAGAAAAATCTGACGGAACTGTGTTACAAAGGAACTTGGTCTGTGCAGCATCTGAGCATTATAAGGTTACATCATTATGATCAACAGTCATTTTGGTATTTAAACAAAAGAGGAAAGATTTTTCTATGTCATAAGGAATGTTTCTATGACCATAACATCCTATTAAAGCAAAATAGGGCTGGTGACAAAGTCTGTTTGGTTAGATTTGTGATCTGCCAATTTCTAATGAATGGAAAGAGAAAGACACGTGCAGTAGAGTTGAAAATCAACTAGGATTTCTCCTTCTTTTACTGCTTGTATAAGACTGCTCTCTGTAGCTTCAGTGGTAGAATTCATTGCTGGGGATAAGAACACAGATTAGGTTAAAAGAGCTTTTCACTGACAAGACCTTATTCACAATGGGGTGCTTTCATTCACTTCTTTAAGTTTGAAGTTTTCTGACTGTGTATAGTGAGTGATATATTATTATAATAGTTTGTATTACAGTAGTGGTCAAAGGCAACAGAAGCATCCATTTTGCTGGATACTTTGCATGTGCACATTAAAAAATAATCTCTGCACAAAATGTCCATAGGATTTTATTTCTCTCTGGCGTTTGTTTGGTTTTTGGTTTGTTTTTTTCTTTTTTAAAAGGAGTATCTGGTTTATGGCTGCAGTTTTGAAAACTGTTACCTCGTTGAGCAATTTACACTAAGCATGAGTCAAAGACAGCCTCTTTTTTTTTATAACTCAATCTTCCAAAGTCTGCTGTAAATGCAAATAGCAAAGAGATGCCCCAATGTTAAGATGCTGATACTCACATAGTATAGAAAGTGCCAGTGTAATATGTGTGAAATAACTTTATCACAGGCCATTTTGTAAGCTCTCTTCAGAAGAAAAAGTTTATCCACGTAAAAATGTGTAAACTGTATGCAAAATTGAGACACTTAAAAGAAAAAGGAAAAAGAGCAAATCTAATTACAATTGCAGTTACTGTACTTTTGTTTCTTTCAAGCTTTGTGCTAGACTTTCCTTAGCTGAACAAAGGAAATGAAGTAAAGTGCTTGTCTGTTGACTCTGCATTCTGCAAACCAAAGACAGGTGAAGCCCTGTTGGGACTCCTCTGGGCTTTGCCTGCTAGCCCTTTTGGCAAATACTAAACTTAGTTTTAAGCTCCAATTAAAGATTTGGTGAAGACTAGGGCCTGATCCTTTTCTCATGTTGTTTTCCCATGAATGAGCTTCTCTGAACTCGGACAATTCACTCCTGACTGTAAGTGAGAGCAGAATTGGGACATATGGCACTATATCAAAAGATCTATTGGATCTCTCAATAAAACAAACATGTCTTTTGAAGTTGTTTAGCTGTTTCTAGAGCAAAGCAAGAACTTCAGAGAGAACACTTTGAATATTGGGTGAAAAGGAATCCTTTCTTCACTCTTCTCCCTGCCCTTTCAGCCTTTTCTCTTTCCTCTTTCCCTATTTGACTTTTCTTCTGCTAAATTTTTTGAAGGAACCTTTAAAGTCAGGTCTACAATAAAACCTTCTTCCACCATAGTATTTTTGGTTAGGAGTGTCCTTTTTTTTTTTCATAGCACTTCTATATTGACACAACCTTCAGCATAGGTTCAGCTGTATTAAAAAAAAAAAAAAAAAGTGATTTTGCTGATATAGCTTATTTCATTGAGGGAACTAGTGAAAACTTAACTGCTAAAAACACTCCCTTGGCAGGACAAGCTGCATCTGTATTAGTGGGGTTTGCTGGTGTAGCTGTATCTGTAAAATGTAGGGTTGGCCAACAACTTAACCCTCAAAAGTAGACCTGTTGAAATGTGCTTTCTTTGAACTTATTTGGCCACCATATGCTGAAGAAAGGATGGTTGTAGCATACTAAATTCACAAGACTAAACCAAGCCTTATAGTGATTAAATTCAACTCTCTAAAGATAACTTAGGCAACTCCCCAGCTTGACTTATGTAATTTAATCTCATCTGGTAACAAGTAAAGCTGCGCTAAATGGAAAACCCATGGCTGTGCCTCTGGCTCTCCTTTCTTTGATGATAATATTATTATGAAGATATTATTTTAATATGCCTCAATTTCCCCATATGTGAAACAAATATCCTACTACATATCTCAGTGCTCTAAAGGTTCAGGAGCTTGACTACAAGGCATTTTGACATTTTGGGACACAAGGGGTATGAACAGTGTTAATACCATTTTAAGGGGGCTTGCTGACCACTTTGTACTTGTGAAACTGTAGCACCACTTACTGGTTTTGCTGGAGAAATTCCAGCCAGCAAACCCAGGCAACGTTGTTTAGCTTCTGCTGTCATCATAACTATTTCCTGAGAGCTGGAAATATGTGCTCCTTCCTTACCCTGCTTACTGTAGCCCAAAGGATCAAAGATAAGGATTATAATGGTTATGTTCAAGCAGAGGAGTTGTTGATTGGGATTTATCCTTTTAAATATGTGTAAGTCATAGAAAGCTTTGCAGTCAGAAATATTGACTTCATTGATCTGTGCCAAGAGCAGAAGAAACCCATACGGGCTGAAGTGGAAAGGCTGTGTGAGATGCTTATAATAAAGATGTTATCTGATAAATAAGATATTGCTTTATTCTTGACCAAGGAAAATTAGAAATCCAGACTTTAAGTACACCAGTCAGTTCATGCCAAGTTAACTGTGGCAACATTAGTCTTCTGTGATCAATATTCAGTATTAGGACCTTGTGTTCCTGTTTCTGGTCAAATGAGATAGCTACACAGGTCCTGGTTCTGCATTGTTTATGGGTTTTACAAGGAGAACATCTGAATGAATCAACTTCAGGAGCATAATGAACTATAAATGCAGAGAACATCACCTTCATCACTCAGGATAAAGTGAATGTAGTGTAGGTCACGATATTGCCTTTGGAAACAGCTAAAATCCCCTGTCTGATTAGCTGAGATTGCAGAGGCTGACAGGGGAGGCAAGTGGGGTTAGAGGTGTTCAACGTAAGTGGAGAGTGAATTGTCGCAAGTGGGGCCATCCCTGAAGATCAGTTGGAGAGTCTGAAAGTATCAGTTCACGTGAGCAAACAAACACCAAATCCTAAAGGAACAATAGAGTCACAGCTGCAGGCACAACGGCTGGCTGTGAAGCTTCCTGAAAGACGTGCTAGCATGTGGACGGGAGGGATGCAGTTTCAAAGGGGAATATTGTATTATTGGACCTGAGTCTTTTGCCCCACCTGGAGCAATATCAGCTTATCAGCCTGCAAATACAAAGTAGAGGACTGAGGGAACTATCTCAGTGTCATAGATTAACCCCAGCTGGCAACTAAGCCCCACACAGTGCTCACTCACTCCCCCCATGGTGGCACGGGGAGAGAATCAGAAGAGTAAAAGTGAGAAAACTCATGGATTGAGATAAAGACACTTTAACAGGTAAAGCAAAAGCCATGTGTGCCAGCAAAGCAAACCAAGGAATTCATCCGCTCCTTCCCCTGGGCAGGCAGGCGTGCAGCCATCCCCAGGAAAGCAGGGCTCCATCCCGCGTAACGCTTACTGGGGAAGACAAACGCCGTCCCCCCGCACGTCCCCCCTTCCTCCTCCTCCTTCCCCCAGCTTTCCATGCCGAGCATGGCGTCACACGGGGTGGCACATCCCTTGGGGCAGTTGGGGTCACCATCCCGGCCGTGTCCCCTCCCAGCTTCTCGTGCCCCCCGGCCGGCTCGCTGCTGGGCTGGGGTGAGGAGCAGGAAAGGCCTCGACTCCGTGTCGGCACTGCTCAGCAGGAACAAAAACAGCCCTGGGTTAGCAAGGCTGTTTCCAGCACAAATCCAAAACATAGCCCCACACTAGCTACTATGAAGGAAATTAACTCTGTCCCAGCCAAAACCAGCACATTCAAATATGTGTCTCCTGGAATTGTAAAGACTATCGCAGACTCGGAAAGAGGGTCAGTTTACAACCACTCTGGCCAATATCCATTTTCTCCTTCATTGGCAACAAGGCTGTCCTGCCCAGCCCATATAGGAAAAAAACCCACTCCATATCTGAAAATGGTCCTCTCCTTTAAAAAACACAAACTTCTGTGTTTTCCACAGTACATCCTCGGTCATCCCCCTGCCTTAAACTTTTGAACCCTGTTAGCAAATGCACCGTGGGCAGAGGAAGGGGGGGAGCCCTTACCCCCACGGAAAAAAACCCGATCTGAAGAATTCTCAAGGGGACAATTGAGCACTATCAAACAGAACCGCAGTAATACTTTACTGTCTGCTGCAGATATTGAGCCCTCATTGCAGTAATTGTCACGGTGACAGAGCTGGGAACACTTGCTGTAATTAGGACAGTTGTTTTGTCATGTGTAACGATCTGAAGAGAAGCAAGGAAAAGAGGCGAATGAGCACTAATCTGCTATAGTGTAGTGAAGGAGAACCATGCACGCACACACAAAATACAGCACGGCTGCTAATATATTGTAAATTCAGATGAGCAGGCATTTTGAGAAGGTGAAGAAATAAATGTTAAAACAATACATCTATTCAGGGGAATTTATGCTCTCTCAGGTGTCTGACTGTATCTGGAATAGCAAGTGCAGATGGTTTTTTGTAGAGATTTTTTGAAGGTGATCCTGCTGATATCTAACAAAAATCTTCAACCAAAACCATGTGTGCATGCGTATATAGATATATACATGTGTAGATGTATGGTTTCATATATATATATATTTAAGCAAATTTCTATAGATGGCATGTATCTTCCTCCAGTTTGCTGCTCCAGCAGTTTGGGAACATACAGCATAAAATTAAGAAAGCCGGACACTCAAGTGTGTAACTGGTTTAAAACTATCTTTCAAACTATTTAAATTTCTCTTCAGCCTTCTACTTTTTTGCATTTCTTGTATGCAGACTAGTGTTAAAAATAAGCACTATCTTTTTTTGTTGTGCTCCAAAATACCTTGTATTCTGATTCAGTGAGCCTGTAATGGCTGTTTTGGTTGAGTTTTATCTGACAACAAACACCACCCATGTACCAAAAACTTTTGGGAAACAAGACTACAACTCTGGATTTGTAAGACCCAGAGCTATAGGGTATCAAATACATCTTGGGTGTTAAGGAGGAAAGTACTAAGCGTACAAAACAAGACTGTAGTATGGATTTCTACAAAATTAAGACCACTTTGAAGCCAACCTCTTAGTCAGATAAACTGCCTCTCCCCCAGTGCCTGGTCAGGTAGCATTCCTGTATCAATAACAAAATGTGCTTACCTCGAAAATAACCTATAGGTAACTCAAAATGCTGCTGAGAAGTTAAAGAGGGAATCAATTAATTTGGTAATTATGACCCTCATTGGGAGTAAGCCTCATGTCTACAGATTGCTATTGCTGTATGGGGTACACTTAGATAACTGCAAGACTATTCAAACAAGAATTGCACTAACAATGGCTAGAGACAGTACTTTAAATTTTGCTGATTGAAAATTTCCTGTGTAAAGCATTTTCTATGAGAAATTGGATTTTCAACTATTTTTTTTCTGCTTTCCACAAAAATTTTGACATTTTATTTCACAGCTGGAAAGATCCTGAGGCAAGTAACACTTGCCATTTAGTGTTCATTTTTAGTTTTAAGCTAAATTTAGCATTCATATTTTCAGTTATTTTTTAGTTTTCACTTTTCAGTGAAATCTTTCCTTCACTACTGAAGCCAGTCAGAGTTTTACCATCTACTTCAGCAGGACCAAGATTCCACTTTTAATTTTTTAATACATGAAATCATTCTTGTAAGGATCATAAATGTCCCTTAGAGATTATCAACCTGTAACCTGTATTTTAAAAAGGTTACAGGGATGACTCAGGGAACAACAGACCACTTAGTCTGATCTTGATTCCAAGTAAAACATAATGATTAACCCAGAACTCTATTAACAAAGAATTAGAGGGTAAAATACAATTAATGACAGCCCACAGGGTTTCAAGGAATATAAATCTTGTTAAATAAACATACTGTCTTTCCAAGAGGATTACATATCTCCTTGAGAAAGGTAACTGGGACAATATAATATACCTGGGTTTCTCCAGGGCATTTAACTTAGTCCACCTGATGTTTTGCCTCATTAGGTATTTAAACATGTGTTAGATGTTTTAAATACTGGCTCACCAGTGGCTCTCTCCATGTATTGTTGATAGGATATACCACTGACATGCTTCCTCTTTCTAAACTGTATTGGCTGTATAATATTTGTACAAACGATCCAAGCAATGATACAAAACACACTTGGTAAAGGCTGCAAGGTGACACAGGACTTGATGGAGCAGTGAATAACGAGGAGAAAAAGTTGCTACATAGGAGCAAAATGAATCTGCACTTTAAGGGGTTTCAGTCCAACAGAATTCATTTTAATACGGCCAGATATAAAGAAAACCCTGCAGGAACAAAGCATATAGATTATAGCTATGGGTTATATCTGCTTGTGTCTTGGAGTAGATATATAGATAGGCAGTCACCTCAACTAAGTTCATCATGCAGTGCTATGGGGAAAAAACTGTTCTGTATAAATAAAATCAATAATAAATTAACTAAATAAACAAAAAAGAAAAGAAATTAAACTAAAGTAAATAAAAGGAGAGGATTTTATTCTTATATGCAGCTTTAATTGGGTCACAGTATGAAATGTCCATGTTTCAAAAATATGTGGAAATGTTCTAAAGAAAAGTTAGGGGAGGTCAGCAGAAATGACCTGAAGGCTGGAAATCCACCCTTGTGCTGTGAAGTTTAAAGAACTTGACATATTCAGCTTATCAAAAATACTGAGAGATGCTTTGATTGCTGTGTGTAGACATCCCTACGTGAGAGCCAGCCTCTTATTCTAGCTGAGAAAGCATATTTAGCTGGATATTTATGTTGACCAAATTTAGCAGTAAAATAATAACATTATATTAAAATAAGACACAGTTCCTAGTTGTGAAGGTGATGGAAGCCCACAACAGTTTCTCAAGTGCACTCCTGAGTGCTTTCTTTTCTTCAAAACAGGATTAACTGCCCTTTTGAAGCATATATATAAAATCAAGCTAGATTATAAGGAAATTTTATTGCAAAGGCACAGTTTAGAACTGTGTGTACTTAGGTGTGCATGTCTGAAAGGATGATTGTATGTTTGTGCGTGACAAAGCAATGCAGCTCGTTTATGTGAACATTAATTAGTGTGTTTGTTTCATATAGGGATATTAATGGATGAGATTAGGTGGCTTGTTCAACGAAACAACCAAATAATCCTGTATGTTTTCAATCTGTATAAAGCCCTTTTCTTAGCTTTAAACTAGCTCAGTAAGAGAATGTCTTTGTATTTACTCTCTTGTAAATGAGTTCGGTATTTCTTTCTACTCTGTGTGTCGAGTATTTGTTTCATTAATTTGAAAATTGTTTTGATTTCTGTGGTCATTTCTTTAAAAAAAAAAAACTTCTCATTAGAATTTCCAATGAAAACATTTTATTTCTCAGATAATTTTTTTTTTTCTCAACACCAGACTTTTGAGATTTCAATGTTTGGGGCCTTTTGATGAAAAGTAAAAAACTTCTACAGAAAGCAGATACCTTTCTGCTGAAAGATTGCCTTAGTTAAAAATCTAATTTCCACTGCAAAAGGGGAAAAAAAAGTTTTCAAATGAGAAAAAAATCAGACAGCTCCAGTGTCCTGCATCAGCCATCTGAGCCTTGCCAGCACTTCTGTAAGAGAAGGGATTGACAAAATAATTCATTAACAGGAATGTTCTCCTCATGGAGGGATTGAATAACTGCATGAGAAACTTTAAAGCCTCCTTTGTGTATCCAAACAGAAACATGGCTCAAAGAAATAAGCATCTACGGCGGTTCGGAGTGCTGTGAACTCTGGGCTATTTGTGGATTGGCTTTGAGAGAAGTTGCTCTTGATTTAAGAGTACATCCTAATACACCAGCAGACTGGAGACGGGGGAGACTGGCAAGAGAAAGAATAGTGCCGAGAGTTTGCCTGGCAACAAAGGCATAGCAATTTGCTCCAGCGTTGTTGTGAAAAGAAGATGCTTTTGTGAGTAGAGAGACGTGTGATAAGTGTAGCATGAAAGCGCTGCAGAAGTAATTGTTCTCCTGAACTCGGCTCTGGTCTGCTCTGACTCGCAGTGGTCAAGGTCTGAAGCAAGGAGATCTGTTCCAAGTCTCGCATATAACAAAGCGACTTAAGAGACTTCCTTCTCTGCAGATATATCCCTCGCCTGCGTCTGCAATTACTGCGATTGCTCTGAGGCCTGAGGATTTGTGCATTGATAAGGGAAACACAGCAGAGAGTGGAGGCTGGCTTGGAACAAGGGCCTGTTTGACAAATTTTAAAACCATGATTTTGGTGAATCTAGTTGGGTGCAACTGATAAATGCCATCCACAGCCATTTGCCAGCTGGATTCAACATCACCATTTGCTTTTAGTATCATGCTACATTTTGGGACATCTTCGGTCGTGGTGCCCATGCTATACCAGCAACCTGTCAGTCATTTCTGATGCTTTTTTATCAGCTTCCCCTGTGCATTTGAGAGTGCCAGTAGGTCCACAGCATTTATCAGTCACCTGACGCTGCTCCGATCTTTGCCCAAAAAATATTTATGCCGATGTCCACACTTGGACCATTACCCACTGCCCCCCCTTGCTGTTTGTCCACTGTGCGGTTTGCCATTACAATAAATTATGAGCTCTTTAGGATAAGAATTGTCTTCAGGTCACTCACTGAATACCAGTTTGCAGTTTCCAGGGTGGTGTTGCTGCCGAGTGCAGTAGCCGTTGTGTTTTGCAGTGCATTCCTGCAGGTGCATTTCTAACCTGCCTGCCGCGGCAGTGCATAGGCTTTGGCAATCAGCAGCCCGGGTCTTATTAAGAAGCAGTGGATTTTCCTTAAACTCTGATTAACCAATTATGTTTGTTCTGATTTAAATTCTTCTGTCATATATTTCACCATAGGACAGAGCAGTTTACTGAATTTAAAGAGGACTGCCACAGTCGTGTAAATGAATGAGATGTTTTCTTAAAATAACTATTTATACATGTAAATCTCTCTCTGGATCTTCTAAACACTTCGCGTCTCTCCCTCTAACTCATGCAGTGGCATCTCTCTCTGTCATGCATGTCATATGTAACCAGATTGTAAAATCCAAAGAGCAGAGGGCATGTCTCTCTTCCTTTTGTACAATGCCATGTAGTGGCTGGAAGGATGAGGAAGAGATAATATTTTTCTGCCAGGGACACAACAAATTAAAAAGGCTTCTCCCTAATAGAAATTAAATTTGAAACACTGTTTATTTTGAAACAGCCAAGTTAGTATTTATCTGAAATTGGTTTTAGAAAATTGATTTTTTTTTAAAGTACAGTTTCAGCCCAAACAAATATTATCATGTAATAACATTACTGGAAATTTCTGCTTTTCAATTTCTGTTTGGCAGTATGTGTTCAATGTAGTTTTGGAGGAAAAAACCTGCAGCCGTTAAAATCACAATGAAATAAAAACTTGCAATATGAAAAAAAAAAATATTAAATTTATGTGGCATTTCCTATGCACCTTTAAATGACAAATACAAGTTTTCATTGACTTTTTTTTCAAAGATTAAAAAAAAAGAAAAAATATGTCTAGTAGCAACAATTAAATCTTCCATGTTAATTCTAAGTTAACTGGAAGAGGTATGAATTTGTAACTGTAAGGTGGTAAATTGTTCATGCAACAAAACAAAACAGCTACTAAGAAGAGCTAATATCCATACCTTTCACTTATCTCCTTTTAGTATAAAAAGTAATTTCCATATTGTCTGACTTTCCAACTTATTTTACCAGGTTGGGAATAAGGTAAATTAAGCTGTACAAAGCAAATGCTCTGATGCAGCTTACTGCTATCTGCTTAAAGCCCCCAGGTGAGGCACCTGTGGATATATATTTAGCTTTTTGCCTTTCATGGAAATCATTAGATGGCCTGGGAGGGAAGACAAATGGCATGTCAGCTCCCGGGAAGCTGACAGGTACCTGTAAGGGACATGGTGTCCACTGTTGCTTTTGGCAAAAAGAAGAGTTATTTTGTGTTGGAATGAAATGCGGCAGACGGTGGGGGTAACTCTCACTTTTCTCCATTGGGGAAGAGGATGGAAGAATGGAGCAGAAGACTTGGAATAAAGGTTTTTAGGATCGGTACTGGAAAGCACCCGCGTGGTGGACCAGGCTGGCAGAACACAGTTGGACCAGGAGACACGGAGACACGGAGCTGCCCTCTGCGGGGTGGCACGAGGCTGGTGGGGTCCTTGTCACCTGCAAGCGCATCTTAAGGGCTCTGGGAAGGCTCGTCCCTGCTGCTGCAGATCACCAGAGGAGATGGCTTGCAGCTGCCGACCCTGACCGTGTAGAAATATCTCAAAAAAGATGAATCTCTGCTATCACTCTCTCATAATGCTGCCAGTGCTATAAACTGTATTTGTGTGGCCACTAGCCCTCAAGATACAAATGGCCCATTTCTTGCTTGCAAAACCTGTCAATTAACATACCATCCTTCATTGACGTAGGTGGCAGGCTTGGGTTTAATTCTATATTTTTTGTCAGAAAGGAACTCTGATTCCGGTGTGCATTAAAGCTGGAAAGCTAATTTTATTTTTGAGGGATCATGGTTGAAACTTAGTTTAGCTTAATATTTTTCCTCCTATCATGAAGGAAAGTAGAAATAAATGAGCTTGATTCATCATTCAATTATGTTAATTTATAACCCTGTAACCCCAGCAGTCATGCTGACATATAAATGATGAAACAGAGCATATGATCCGATCCCTATTACTACAAAAGAAGTGTTAAGCCAAGGGTGAGTGAAAATTTTGGAGACCGGCAGTGTACAGATGGAAAAATGCAGTTTGCCCACAGACCCTGGAAGGTATTCCATCAAGGTACTTAATTACGATGTTTTCTGGAATTAACACTGAATTCTCATTTTGAAGAAAAGTTTCTAGCTATTTTAATAAAAATAAAAAAAAAAA
>VZTL01020319.1:42259-54236 GCA_013400535.1 Scopus umbretta | reverse complement strand
TCAAAGGTTCATGTTCCCCATTTTGATCCAAGACAGAATCCTATACCTACAACATTGCAGATCTAACTTTTTACTGAGGACCACTGTTTCACAATTTGCACAGACAATCTATTCCTGTAATCCTGTATTCAATTAGCTTTACTCTTAAAGAATGTTCATATTACTTAACTAAATTTTTGTTGCTGGAATGTAATACCATTTTTTCTTATATACTGAGGGCACAGAAAGTAGCTTATTTCCTTTGTCTTTACAACTTTTCCTTTAATATTGGAGACCATTCTTACATTCCAGCTTCAGTCATTTTTCTTCTATGAACAATAAATCTGGCTGTTTCTGTAGGTTATGATTATCAGACATCTGGCTGGTTCCCTGTAGGATCTCTCTAATTGTCCAGTTTTTCTCTGAAATGCAAGGCCCAAAACTAGACTCAGTAGGCAGAGAACTCTTTGCCGATCCCAAGGAATTATTCCACGTGGCTTGCAAAAAATACTTCTCTTTATATATCTCAGTATGATAGCCTTTTTCCAGTCACCTGGCACTGACAGCTTACTATCAGCTAGGAATTCAATATATGCCTTAGGCTTTTCCTTTTACAGCTGCTACCCTGCCAGCTGTTTCCCATCTAGTATTTTTGCAGCTGATTATTCTGCCTCACTGCAGATCATTGTGGGTTTTTCTTTTTCGACAATGAATCCCATCCTGTTTCTTTCAGACCACTTTGTCAATTTGTTGGTCCTGTTTTCTAAACCATTTTTTAATCTTGTTGTCTGTGAATTCAATAGATATATTCTCTATTCTGTCACCCAGATTGTCAATGAAGTATGAAGACTATTGATGTATTACTGGATCTACATTTCTTGATTGTCATAGAGCCTTCCAGTCTTGCAGTGAACTACTACTCCCTGAGTGCAGTTCTTAAACCAGTATTGCATGTGTCAGAATAGTTTTGTCTGTAACATCGCTTGGTTATAGAAATGTCTTGTGAGGCAATGTCAAAAGTAGTTTTTAAGTTAGTATATCTTCTGCTGCTCTGTTTTTCATAAGGCCTTATTCTTAGAAGGAAATTGAATTGGATTTGTTCTTGATGAATGTATGTTGGCTGATATTCATCTTCATGTTATCTTTCAAGTTGCTAAAATTCTTAATTTCTTGCAGTATTGTTTCAGGAACTGAATGTAAGCTGAGTGGTTTATAATTATTTGTCTCTTCCTTTTCCCACTTTCTAGAGATAAAGGTTGTGTTTGACCTTTTTAAATCTTCTGAAATGTCATCGCCCTCTCCAAGTTCTGAAAGATATCCACAGATGCTTCTGACATTGTTGTAGTCAGTGTATCATGTACTCTAAGGCAAATTTCCAGAGATTCAGTTGATTTGACAACATCTAATTAAGCCAGATATTCCCTCCTCAGTTCTTTCTCTGTTCTCACCTGATTGCTTGCCTCTTTCTTAAAAATGTTAGCTGCCTGATATCTACCTGGTAAATTTAGTAACCACCCTCTGACTTCTCCAGTACTAGTGAGATAGGCTTCTGCTTAGGAAATCAGTGCAGACTGGTCTTCAATATTCTTGTATCTTCTTAAACCAAATTTGAGCCTCTGCTTGCAGACACTTTTCATGCTCAGACAGAACTAATCTCTCTCCAGGTAGCCATCACAAAATTTTCCAAAGGCATGCAGAAACTTCTGTACGGTCCGTTATATGAAGTGGTGTTGGTTTTGTTGGGGTTTTTTTCCTCTTCTTTTTTTACTGAAATTCCATCACAGAAATAAAACTTATGTCTCTAAATTGTCATTAAAGGTAGGATTCAGACTGTGATTCAGATACCTTATTGTAGGGGCTCAATACACCTACCTAAACATAAATGCTCAAGTCTTTCTGATACATGCTACAATATGCAGAACATCCTTATAACACAGGACTGGCACAACATATTAACAGTCTTCATATTACAGTTCAGTTCAGGTGCCTAGTACCATCTGAAATGTCCTACAGCATCCTGCTTGACCTTCAGCTGCAAATTCAGAAGGTCACACGTCTCCCATATGTTGACTGTCTTATCTGATAGCTCATGCAGATACCCCAGGTACACCATAATGTCTTAGATGAAGCTTGGCACCTATGTTTAGGCAACTGATTCCCCTGTCACAATTATACATAAATAGACACCTATACCCTGTAAATTAGGTGTCTCGTTTACAACTTAAATCCCATCCCAGATTTCAGAATAATAGAATTATTACTCGTTGGAAATAATCCTGCTTCTCATGAGAAGTGCTTCCATGCCCTTGTCTTCAGAAACAGTTCCACGCTTATACATATTTGATTCTTTTCCTGTATTCTTTAGTACTAGGGAAATTAAATAAGAACACCCCTCCTCCAGGCTGTTTCTAGAGTTAATATGCTGGCTGCTCTTTTGTATAATGAAGTCATAATCAGCCATCATCAAAATTATTTTTTTCCACATTTCTATGTAAATATTTGTAATTCTTATTAAAAAGAAACAAAACAGAGAATATGTGTGATACAGTGAAAAAAGTGCTCTAACATATATTCTGAAATGGCAGGAAAAAATCCTTCAGCTACAGTTGCTGCTGGCATGCAGTATTCTGGCTTCTGTTTCTGCAGATTAAAACAACCAAAAGTATTATTCTCTTAATCCCTTTTTTCAGGTTAGTGACTTTTTTTTTTTTTTTTTTTTTTTTTGAGAAAGCATATGGTTTTCATTCATGAATGATAAGCCTAAAATTAATCTGGGGGAAAAAAAAAAGTGAAATAAAGTAAAACTAGATCACTGTAGTAGAAAACTGCAATAGAGAAAAAGATTTCTTAAATAGCATCCCAAAACCACTGCTTACTTTAGGGTAAAAGGAGTAATGTTGCCCATTTGTCATCATATGTAAATAATATTGGCAAGCCTATCTCTTGTATGCTGAGAGCACCACTAAACATTCGGTCACAGAGGTTTACACTAAAACCCTTTGACAGCTTGCAGACATTTTAACCCAGAGTATCTCTGTGTGACCGCTAATGATTCTGATGCATGAAAAGCAGCGACTGAGCTGAACAGTAAGACAAGGAGACAAAGCTACTAAATTAGATGTAACTATCAGATACTTAAAAGCATTGCTGATAGTTTCTGTAGTAGGTGTACACTCTAATTGTGAAGCTTGAGATCCAGAGTCCTAAGTGCATATGATTTATTTGTACTTAAAAAGTAAATCATGTTGATGTTCTGTGCATTACTTTGGCTAAATGGGTAAGTCAAGAGGAGATAAAGTCTGAGGTTTTGTTTGATCAGATGTGCTTAGCCAACAAATGTTAGAGAATTAAAGCTGGCAGTAACAACCTTCAACACTTGGCTGGTCTGGCTGATCAAGTGTAATTAATGTATCTCGTGTTATAGGTGGCATATAGCTTTAAATATACTGCATCTTCTAGCTGTAAAGCAATATTACATTTGTTATTTAAGAGAGAACTAGGTTCAGCACTCCACTGAACAGCGAAAGGAGCCTGTTCCCAACACGGAGGAATTTCCATTGCAGTCAGGTTAACTTGTTCCTGTTTCTTTGTTCCTTTCAGTTGTCAGCATCTTTGCTCCTCTGTACCGCTGTTACTGTCTCCTGCTTCTACCGTCTACCGCTCCAGCTGCAGGAGATGTTTTGCAGACATGCACAAAGAACGAGTCCCAGGGATCCAAGAATACAAAGAAAAAGTAAAACGTGAAGGCAGGGAAAAGAGACAGAACCTAAAAAGTGTGGAAGAAAGAGGGCTGTTATGAACCATCTGCGTTTCATCTGTGCAAATTCATATTCTGGACAAGGCGTTAAAGACAAACTTCCCAAATTCATAGCGACTCTTAAGCCATGCTGGACTCCCTCCCCTGTTGCTGGCCACACCTGGCTGTATTTCTAGAATCTACCTGCAACAAAGTTTGAGTAGCAGCACCTAATCACTGTAAATCTGTACCCTTAGGCTGGAATTATCTTAAAATATCTCTCCAAATTCCAGGATAAATCACAAGCTTTGTAGATTTATTTAAGAGGAATGAATCTCAGCATTCCTACCAATGCATACAGGCAATGCAAAATTTGTAATACTCAAGAAACAATAGTGACCAATCTCCCTCCCTCAAACTTTGCAGTAGCACCATAAAAACGTCTCTAATGGTGGCATGGAAAACCTCTCGTTTTAACAGATTTCTTTCATGAAAACTGCTTGCAACTGAGTAAGGAAATCAAAATGTAGAACAAATTTCAGCCTATTGACTGCATTGTCAGTTAATTAATATTGCCACACCCTTATTAGGAGCATGTTTTGGCTGTGGAACACATACAGAGAAGTAATAATCTGAACTCATTTTGATCTGAAAAGTGTAAAATCCTGAGTCTGTAGTAGATCTTAATTCCTAACTTCCTGGTACAACAACACAAAATTGTTAGGTCAAACCTTAACACGTATTAAATTGAATTAAATTGAATTTGTACAGATGAAATAAAATATTTTCTTTTTAAGTTCTACTCCATACTTTATATCAAGCTTAAGAAATGCTTGGTCGTTGCAGCCAGGTTGTTCACACGTACTTTAATTGCTCCCTTGGGATTTTGTAGGGTGTCTTTAATTTGCGATTGCTGGCCCTGACAGTCAACAGTGCCTTTTAAATTTGTGGCTTCTAGCACTGCCAACAGAATGTTTATCATTAACTTTCCCATCACCTCTTTCATTTTGAGCCTTCTGTTAGTTTCTCTTTTTTTCATTTAATTTATCAAACTGAAACAAAGCAGCTCATCAGTGGTTACAAAATAAGGGTTTTGACTATGTTAACAAATAGTGCAGTCCAGTAAGAGTAGGTCTGTAGAATGAAATAGTTGCTGCTGAGGATGTGGTCTATATTATATGCATTTCAGGGTGTTTATTTCATTCTAGCTGTAATGGTTCTGTGGACTGTATTTCTGCTAGATAAAGTCCTGGAGTGCATCTTTTCACTTGCTGCAGTTTAATTGGAAAGCAATGCGGTTTGCGCCTGCTGTCTGAAATGTGACATGAACCAAAGCACTGCAGGTGCAGGCGCTGCAAGATTCCGTTCAAAAATCTCACTCCTGATCCAAACCAAAATGCTTAAGTAGCACACTCAAGGATTACATGCATATAGGACCACTCTGAGGCAAAAATACCTGGGGAAAAATGTTCTTTTTTTCAGAAGACAAAACACCCCATGATTCTTCATCAAACAGTAGCAACTCCAAAATGTCCAGCCTGTGTTCAAGGTGCTATTCAGCTGTGTGTAGGGGCATGAAAGAGTACTGAGAACTTGCTTAACTTGGTGTCCTGGTTTTGGCTGGGATAGAGTTAATTTTCTTCCTAGTAGCTGACATAGTGCTGTGTTTTGGATTTAGGATGAAAATGATGTTGATAACACACTGATGGTTTAGTTGTTGCTGAGTAGTGCTTACACTAGTCAAGGACTTTTCAGCTTCCCATGCTCTGCCAGGGGCACAAGAAGCTGGGAGGGAGCGCAGCCAGGACAGCTGACCCAAACTGGCCAAAGGGCTATTCCATACCATATGGCGTCATGCGCAGTATAGAACCTGGGAGGAGTTGGGTGAGGGGCAGTGATTGTTGCTCAGGGCCTGGCTGGGCATCGCGTCAGCAGGTGGTGAGTGGTTGCATCACTTGTTTTTCCTGGGTTTTGTTTCTCACTATCTCTTGTTGTTTTCCTTTTCATTATGATATTATTTTTTATTATTATTATCATCATCATCATTATCATCTTTTATTTGCAATATTAAACTGTTCTTTACTCAACCCATGAATTTTCTTACATTTCCTCTTCCCATTCTCTCCACCATCCCACTGCGGTAGGGGGTGGAGGGGAGCCAGTGGCTGTGTGATGCTTGGTTGCCAACTGGGGCTAAACCACAACACTCAGTATTTGGTGGATGGTGTTTTGCTCTGCCTTGAGGATACTAGTGGATGTTTAGTAGGCACCACCAGAATGCCATCCTGCAAGAAACATTCATTAAGCAAACTGAGCAGCTAGAGAACTCTGAATCTCCAAGATCTATTGAAACTGAATTCACGGTACTCAGCTTGAAATAGAAAATGACTTTGTGTTGTGCTTAACAAAAAAGGTATGATAATGTGACAAGCATGGAATGACCTGTCTACTGGTTTGATTTTCTGATAATCTGCTGTCTGGGTACTTTCTGAGCAGGAAATTGCATCTGTGTCAATATATTCTGTAGACATCTTATTTGTCCGGTAACTCCTGAACCCATTTAGAATTTTACCACCCAAATGGAGTATGTGGCAATGAGTCAAATACTGAATATCTACTTTTTAAGGTCACTACTTGATTTGATGCCTTCTGGGTTTTACAACATAGGATATGCCTACCTTAGCAAGTAATACAGTGTGATGGAAGTGAATATGTAGAATGAAACAGTTTGGGCTAATGACCTGATACCCTATGACATGCATTTGAAGGGGTTTTACTTCAAGGTAACTGTAGTCTGGTTCCATGAACACCTGTTAGTTGCTGGATCATTTTAGGTGAGTATCTGGAGTTCATCTTTCCATTTATTTTCCTTTTAAAGGAATCTATTTCATGTACACTGAAGCTTCTCTACAGTGTGAACCAAAGTGGATATTTGCTTCAAGTGTTCTCCATATCAAAGCAAAACACTGATGTGGATTCACATTGCTAGTAAGAGTTCCCTGCTTGTCTTTCTGCTATTCATAATTTTACAGATCTTCTTCACATTTCCTCAGTAAGCTGTTTTCCAAGCTGAAGAGCCCTAGTTTATCTATTTCCTTCTTGTAGGAAAGTATTCCATACTTTTTATCATCCATGTTGCCTTCTTAAGTTTATTATCTCCTTGGGAACTGAACTTCAAAATTCAAATCTTTTACCACTGAGAGAGCTCTCTGACTGTGCTAGAGCAGGGCTAAATGAGGAAATTGCTCTGCCCAACTCGTGGGACCCCAGGGTCAGTCCCTGGAACTGAAGGCTCATGGTGTTCTTGCTCCTTATGTTGGCACTTGGTCACTGTGGAGGAGAAGCCTCATTCAAATACAGGAACAAAGTGGAGGAGAAGTGGAAGGAGGAAGTCAGGAAACTGGCAATTTGCAGTACTAAAGGAATAAAAAAAAACAAGGGGAAATTTGAGTAAATTAAGGATCAGGGAAATGGGAAAGACAGAGCAGGGAGGTCTACTGTCACACATTTCCTTCAGAATTTGGAAAAAGAGTCAGTATTCCTCTGCAAATATCTGTCAAACAGACTGGCAAAATAGCATCCTGCTTGCACAACTGATTGTATCTATTCATTGTTTGCTTTGAAGCAAAGCTGAAGTGCTGGGCAGAGCCCCCAGGTCATCCCTACTTGCCACACATCAGAGAGCTGGGCCACAGAGCTGTTTCCATTTTCAGAGGAAACCAATAAAATCTTCAAAACATACCCCCTCCAAAAAGGTCCACTCCAGGTGCAAGCCAGATACACTCCTACCCTTCTTGGAGAGTTAAGGGTCCTTACCAATGACCAGTCCTTTGGATCAATCAGTTCCCACGTGCCTGGTGGGAACATTCAGTCCAGGGGACTAGGTTAAATCTCATCTGAGGTAAAACTCCTGTACTAGATATATCATTGCAGGGCCCTCAGTGCCATCTCTTTTGATCTGCTGATCCTCTTATGTTGCTCCAAATTACTTGCTAGCATGTACATAGCCTGCAAAACTAACTGATAATTAGCTTGAACATCCAGCGCGTCTAACATTTAGTGCAGAGCTCATTATGATTTCACCAATCATATGTGACATTTACTTCCCTTTTTTTTTATAGACAGCAAAAAAAGTGACTTGTAAAAGAGTGATAGACCTCTGTAAACAGGGTCTGGAAAGGCTGTAAAGCCACATGCTCAAACGTTAGGAAATGTCAGTATTGCAGTTGCAGAGGTGCCCAGCAGTCACAACTGTAAGTCAAGTCAATTAGAGCAATATGACATACATTAAGTGTTAATGCTATTAAAACTCAGATTCTACATAGCTTTAAGAAAAATGTAATGTATAATTTGGATGGCTTTCCTTTCCCTTTAACAAAGTACCTATTACTGTTAGTTGTCTAGCACTTCCAGAGCAACTCTGTTGTCAGGGAAGTGTGCTTGTATTGTAGCAGAGTCGTATGTGTACAGCTCTGTGGATTTCACCATCTTAGTCACTGGTAATCTATACCAAATTGCAATCAGAGCATTTTTGAATTACAGCCAAAGTATTGCAGGGCTGAGAATAGTCCTAAATAGAAATCAAGCTGTTCTGGCTGTCCTGCTGTGATCGTGTCTGCCCTCCAAATGGAGGGCTGCCCTAACGCTGGGAGTGTGTTGCTTCTGGGTCGTAGTTTTGCTGTTCTTCTGCAGCACCGTATACAGACTCCACTGGCACTTCCCAAGCCAAGACTGTAGTTTCTGTTTCAGTACAAACACACCTTTTAGAGGGACTCCCAGACTTTGTCCATTGTGTTCATGCTTAAAAATTTGATATTCCTTTCAGATGAATTTGTCTGATTTCATATGCTAGTTGAGACAAGGGGGAGAGAGGAGAAAAATGGACACAGATCTGATATTCTCAGATTCGCTCTTATGTCCTGATATTTTTTCCAGCACTAATATTAGCTGAACTGACAGTATCATCATGTCAAGTTTTCAGTCTGTGTTTACAGACATAATGTGGAATTCTTCATTATGTTGCCTAGCAGTGCGATTAAACCTGGCTAAGTGAGTCAAATGTATTGGCTTGCAGTTCTCCTGTTGTGTGTAATTTGCTATTTGCTCTAATGTTCCTGTGACTGACTGTGCTATAGTGGACACAGATTGAAAATATATAGACACCCAAATTTAAATAAGTACTTACTTGGTTCTAATGCTTTTTTTTAGGGGGTAGTAAAATACAATGTAAGTCAGGTTAGGAAAGGTCTTATAATAAGAATTTTAAAATGGTACAGAAAGATAATGTGCTTTTTCAGAGACTCTTCTAAAAAGATGCTTAAATAAATCTCTCTTTGTATAGGTTTTATATGTTTATGTAGTTTTGGAATGGAAATATAAATCAAGTGATTCTGAATACCTTTGTAAGTCAAGGAAAAGACATCTAAATACTTTTTGTGTGGAGGAGATGCTTTCAAATAGCCCAGAAATGTCTGCTATCCCATTTTAATTTGCCATAGTAAATTGACTCCTTTGTTAGTTGTTTGCAGAACAGTTACTTCTGCTCAAACTGTTCTCCTCTTGTAAGGAGGGTTTGCAGATGGTATAAGCATGTTGATTTTTTGATGACATATAAACTGAATTCCTTTCATAAAAAGGTAACTTAAAGATAACATTGTGGTAAACACATTCATGCTAAAATACCAGGTTCCTTTGGAAGATATGACAATCTTAATTGCCTTGTCATTGTGAACATTCAGCTATAATCATTAAAAAAAAAAACATATTTTGATTTTTGGTGGGGTTTCTTCCCATTTTAATCCACTGTGTGATTAAGTTCAGCAATCCATGTTGAAAGGAAATCAAATTCATAGAAAAATATATGTTACATCTGTTGGTATAACAATACATAACCAAGTGTCAGATTGTATTGTAACAAGATGCTACAAAATTTATCTCTAATAAAAAAATAACTGGTATGTCAAGAATGATACCAATTTTTTGAATAACTGTGGTTTTTTTGTTTTGATATATTTGTTTATTTGTTGCAAAAATTCTGATTAAAAATCTTCTATAACATGAAATTGCCACTTAAGTCTGCTTTGTTAAAGCACATGCTTTTTTTTTATATACCTCTGTTCTTCACATAAATCTCAAGCCATGCCAGCCCAGTTTCATTGGTGACGCCAGTCCTAAAGCCCAGCTGCTCTTCTGTCACTTTCTTTGCATGCCTCTGCAATGCACTGAATACGTTGCCAGTGAAACACATCAAGTACAGCCATCTGCCTATGCTAACACAACAGGAAAACCTCTTGTCTGCTTGTCACTTGAAGCAAATCTCCTACCAGATCGCTGCTTCCTTGTTTGCGCAAAAAGTGATTTGAAAAGGAACAAAACATCCCCAAGTTATTTCCTCCTAGAGTTTTCCAAGCTTGTCTATTCTCGATCCAAAGGTTTTATGTTCCCAGTATGGATAGTCTTCCTGTCACCAGGGACTACACTGCCGCTCAAATAGCAATTTATTATTACACTGAGTAACTCTGTACTACATGTCATTCTAAATCAACCTCTTAATCTTCACAACAGTTGTATATGCAAAAGTTTATCAACAGGCCCTGGTATAGGTGATGTATACCATCCAAGCCACATCATACTTTGTCGTGCTTTGCTTTTTCTCATACCCTCAAAATCAGTAACAACCAAGCAATGCCAATAAAACAAGTCATGTACTATTATACTGTGGACAGAATCACCTGGTTTTATATTAGGATCACCTGTATTTATATTATAAAGATTCAGTAGTTCTCTGGTAGAATTAAGTGAAGGACTATTATTATTTGAGACTAGCAAATCTCCCCAAAATGGAAAAGCGGGATTTTCAGTTAGGCCCAAATAGGTAGTTATTCAGGAAGACAGTGGTACCCTAGAGCTCAGGAGGTAGACCTCATTTGTTTCCAGAAAAGTCGCTATGGAGCATATGAAAAACATGTACATGGTAGGGAGGAATAAAATTTAGATTTGAAGGAGCAGTAGGAGTAGATAGATGTCTTGGAGAAGATCTACAGAGGCACTAGCTAACCTGCTGCCAAAGAGGCATCCACAGCTGTCACCACTTTAGGATATAGAATAACCAACCATTAGGGACAGACCCCTTCCTTAATGGACACATGTTCACGGTATGGCATGTAGAAGACCAGTATTTGCTGTTGCAGTGCATAAATGTCTACAGAACAGTGTGATGTGGGGGCTAGGTCCTTTTCTGCATTTGAAATTCGTGTCTCAAGGGGGCCTGTGTGTGACAGCTGCCTTTGATCCCTACTCTTGTAATGGGAAAACTCGACTTGTAATAGTCAGGCTGTTATCTCAGATGGGTAGCTGAAGTATTTTGAGAGCTAGGGTATGGTGAAAGACAAGGGGGTCAATGAGGGAATAGCCTGACTTCATCTGATCCAAAGAAGAAAACTTCATGCTATGATGAAGGAATTATCTCACTGTACAAAAAAAACTATTAAATACATGCTTCAGCATACATTCGATGTAAATCTTAAGAGTAACCACTGAAACTATTCTTTTTCAAAAAGCAGTGTATTTTAAATAAGTATTTTTAAGTATTTTAAGTATTAAGTATTTTAATTTTTATTTTATCCACTTTTTGACATTAATCTATTTTTTCAGTTTCTGATATTTATATAATCAATTATATTACATTTAATTAGGTGCTAAGTTTAAGTGCAAGTAATCAGAGTAGACCTTTTAATGACAAAGTAATTATGCAGTTATTGTGTTGTACAATAGCATAGTCATCCTCATTAAAACTACCACATGGTAGCAAAATTTCTTTTGAAGTTCAGTATTTTCGTAACTTCAAAATCTCAAGAATAATTAGTCTAAGTTCTAGTTTTCATCGCCTTAGAGATTCAAAATGCTTACAAAATCTGGACATGAAACTGTATAGATGAGTTTCATTTTGATTTTCTACCAATTCTGTAAGCAGAAAGACCCTTGACACGGCTTCAGTTTCTTTGTCTTTTTAAACTTTGGAGTTTATGTGATTATTTAAAAAATCCCTTTCAGGAGGGTCAAGTTTGCAGCAAAACTTGAAGTATTGCGACCACTCAAAATCATGAAATAGTTTACATTATTATAGCATGTTATTTAGAAAAGAAGCTGCACCGAGCTGCAGGACAAAGTGGAGCGATCCGTATCTGGTTGTTCACCCCTGCTTTGGAAGCGTAGCAATGCAATGCAGTTCTCAGAGTAGTTGTAACCAGGGATGCTTCACAG
>VZTL01020319.1:950-32219 GCA_013400535.1 Scopus umbretta | reverse complement strand
AAAAAAAAAAAAAAGCTCAGTTCATATCTTTACTCTAGAATGAAGGAGACATTTTGGCTAAAGCTTTGAATCTCTTTTTGTATTACTTATTTCATCTTCATAGCTACAGTAAACTGCAAATCAACTTAGAATTATTATTGTGGGTCCTTACAAGATTCTGGCACTAGCACACATGCCTAACTCTTATTATTATTATATGATTAGCAAGTTTTTAAACTTTTTAACAGAATTTTATGTTAATAATAATAGTAATAATAATTTCAGATTATTATAGGAACTTAAACTCTTTATTGCACATTATTTCCAAGTTTCTTGCACCAGAAGCTTGCTTTAAGTATCACTTGAAAGAAGAGGACAGTGCATGTGCTTAATTTGATGTTTTCTTAGATATTTTAGATATCAGTAGATTAAGATTGTCTCGTCTGAATTTATCACCAGATTATGTATAATAGTCACTTAAGTGTGACCACACATTTATAGGTTATTATAAGGAAAGGTTGAAGCAAGGACTTTGATAGTGTGACACATGAATCATGCTGGCTAATTGTATCCCAAATAAAACTTTACCTAAAAGCCAGTAGGTTTGATTCACTTTAAATCCTGTTTGGTCAAACCTAAGGGCAACAGAGTCTCTGATTCTTGCATGGAGCTCATGACCTTCCCCAGAGCTTCCTAGATTTTAGAGCACTATAAAAAAGGGAAATCAATAACTCAATAATCAATACATGATCAATAATAACTCAATTATAAATTTTAAACCCAGAAATCAATAAAAGTTATGTACTTCAGCAGCTTGTGCTGCTGAATTTTATTTCTAGTAGTATTTATGGGTGACTAACTTCAGGTGTGTAAGTCATCCCATAGAGCTTAGTAGAACTTTCAGGTCCAGAAATTATTGCAGAATTATTATCATCATCATTATCTCAGAAGTTTATTTTGAACTTTGTAGGTAGCTTTTCATATTTTAGGAAGTAATATTAACCTGAGGTAGTTACTTCACAAGTTGTCAGATAGTAGTGAATTATTAAATGACAGCAAGGAGTAGCTGAGATGGCTGTTTCAAGACTTGTTTTTAATAGTTTTTATGTAAAGTTTTAGAACTTTGTCATGAGACTATGCAGTATTAATTTTGGATGATAACTCCATTAAGATACAATTTTAGCTTTAGATACTTTGTTTGCAACCATATTGTGAGAAAGCTAAACCTGCTCAACCATGCTATGTTGTTTTTAAAAAGCATGCTGTCCAAGTGGAAGGGGATTTGAGAGTATTCCTAAAGTGATGTTAAAAGAAGGCAAGTAGTAATCTGATTCTCCCTTTAGGACATTAATCTTTTAACAGTAGTATCAGCTAAAATTGGCATTGATAATTCAATCACTGAAGAAGTGACTTTGCATTTGGCAGAAAACAGTTGCAAACATCTGCAACAAGTGCTCAAACTGCTGTTGTGCTGAATGGATGTAGAAAATAGCCATAAAGTTTCAGAGAATATTCATTAAACACAGTACTCATTAAGCAATTTGTGAGCTCCACCAAATTAATTACCCTGCCTAGAAGTCATCTCAAAACACAGACTTTCTTCCTTAGAAAACAGTACACGAGCAACAACTTTAAGAAAATGCATTTGTGTTTTCTATTTAATGGAAGATGTACAGGATTTGCTTTTCCTTTTTATGCATAGCTTTTAGTGAAGTTAATAGCACTTGCACTATAATGTTCCTCATTATAAACCTATAAATCTCTTTCAAAAATATAAAATGCTGTGAGAGCAATTAACCAGTAGTATATTATATTTATTAGGATCATGAATCCTTAATTTGTAATTTAGAAAAGTGCCAACTCAGTGAATTGGTTATTTACTGGCAGGTGTGTGTATTTTGTATATGTCTTTTTCATAAACCATTCTGAGTTGTTTTGTTGATGACTAAGTCTTAGTTTTTACAGAACAGGATTTGTTGCCTTGTCTCATAAACCCACTATAAGCAAACCAATGGATATTTTTTCTTGCAGAAGCAGCCAAACTTCACTCCAATTTTTCTGAGGATAGCTTTCAACAGTTTTACAAGAAGAAAGTGTATTTTTTCATGCCGTGCATTTAATTACATATGTAGTTTTGTGCAAATGTTCATCATTTGTCCATACTATTTCCAGACTGATTGTTCAATCACCACCCAGAGCGAAGTTCCATCTCCTGGTATCTCCTTATTGCCCATAAATCAAACCAGGAAAGAGAGGCTACATAGGCTGACATTCAAGAAATGTGACACAGTTGGGTTCCCTCCAAGGACAGCCTTGCAGGAGGAGAGGGGAGGGAGGGCAGGAAAGCCAGGCAAATTGACCCTGTTCAACCCAAGGCACCCAGGGAAGGCAATAGGCACTTCCACAGGGAATGAGAAATCCTTATCTTTAGACCTTCAGAGATAATAAGAAGACCTGGAAGCATTATAGCTGCATCAGCAATGCAGACTTGCACATTTTTATGAGTTTTACAGTTGTTTTTTTAGTTTTGGGGGTAAGCTAGGCAAAGTAATTTGAGGTTTGTACAGACATGCCCTGAGATTTCTTTAAATTTCCTCTTGCCGTTACTGTGATACATCTTACTGTGGCTCCACCCATGCAGCAGAGGCCAGGGAATGCATTTTTCTGAGTAGCCTCTGAGAGAAGGAACTGGGAAAGAAATGTATTCAAGGGGCTCTGAATTCAGACAGATGCCTTAGAGTCTTTCTTATATTAAAGAGGGTAAGCACAAACAGCTATGACATAGTCTTTGCCTACTTTCTTCCTGGCTCCATCTGCTATATATCTGCAGAGAGTTTCCTCCATGAGACAAGTATTCTCTTTGAATGATAGATATCTGTCCATATTATGTCAGCTGAAGTGCACAGAGTAAATAGGACTAAAGAGTGCCTTGTCTTCTTTATAGGAAATAGCCCATTTAGCCATAATGAAGAATTATCAAGCTTCTTCACAGAAAATACAGTGCCTTTCAGACCCAGGATATAATGTTCTTTCAATAAATAAATAAAAGAAAAGGTTGGTTGTTGGTTTGTTTTTGTTTGTTTGTTTTGTTTTGTTTTGTTTTCCAAAAGTCGGGGCTGCAAGGTAACCACAAGTTAACCAGAGGTCACAGGCTGAAAGCAGCCAGTCAAAAGCTGTGATTGTACTGGACACATATGCCAAAAAGGCGTATTAAGAAGGTAACAGTAATTTACTAAAGGACTGATACAGAGCCTGTCTAGCTTATTACTATGTCCTTCTACATTTAAATGCTTTGACTGAGTCTATAAAAGTGCATAGAAGCCTTTTTGCAGTCAAAAATGTCCATTCAAAACCATGGTTACATAACAGAAGACTTCAGACATAGACAGGAATTTCCTTTCAAGCTGATCTTTAATCATAAAGGTCAAACCTTTAACATTAAAACACTTGAAGGGCAAGAAGCTCTGTTACGTTCAGTTATTGATTTTGAAGACCCTGACCCTTGCCAGGTATCACAGGCCACAAAGGGCATTGACAAAGTATAGTAATAAAAAGAGCTAAAAAACTTGTTCAGTCTTTTTTTGTGTCTAAATCCAATACCAAAAAAACCCCAAACCAAAACAAAACCAAACCAAAAACATATAAACAAAAAACCCCACTGTGTAGGACTAACAATAGATTGAGATCTCAAGCACTATGGGAATAGTGGAAATCTGCAATTGTTGCAGCTAAGCTACTATCCTCTTCTCTAAAAAGCTTTCATTTTCCTTTTGGCAGCGATTACTGTGGCTGTGTGATATTATGGAAGCATGGTTTCTGTTAATAAGAATGAGATGAAAGTTTTCAGAGCAAACAGTATTCTGTTAGAAAATACTGACTTAAAGAAATATCATGATATTGTAAGCAGGTTTTTCTGTTAGACTGCAGGACTGCCTACGTTCCCAAGATTGCAGTATCAGCAGTGCAGAGCACACCTGCCCTGTATCCTCCTTCAAGCCAGGAGACCTCTTAAAGTCAAGGACGATGTCATGCCTGCTCTGCCAGGCTCTCTTAATCCAGAGTCCTTTGACCTCTGAAAAACCTTACTCTAATTGGCTGTTAAAATCATAGAATCATAGAATTATTTAGGTTGGAAAAGACCTTACAGGTAATCGAGTCCAACTGTAAATTTAACACCCCAACATGGTTTAGTCTTTACTACATGTCTTTAAATTCCCTCCAGGGATGGTGACTCAACCACCTCCCTGAGCAGCCTGTTCCAATGCTTGACAACCCTTTTGGTGAATAAATTTTTCCTAGTATCTAATCTAAACCTCCCCTGGCGCAACTTGAGGCCGTTTCCTCTGTCCCATCACCTGGGAAAAGAGACCGACACCCACCTCACTACTCCCTCCTTTCAGGAAGTTGTAGATAGTGATGATTGTCCCCTCAGCCTCCTTTTCTCCAGTTCCCTCAGCCGCTCCTCATATGACTTGTTCTCCAGGCCCTCATNGAGTGATTGCTGCTTGGGGGCAGGTTGGGCATTGGGTGGTGAGCAGTTGCTTTGTGTATCACTTATTTTGTATATTCTGTTGTTATCATTATTATTTTCTCTTTCTCTGCTGTCCTATTAAACTGCCTTTATCTCAACCCATGGATTTTAGGTTTGTTTTTTTTCTTTTCTCCCTGGTTCTCTCCCCCATTCCACGGGGGTAGGGGGAGGGTGAGCGAGTGGCTGTGTGGTACTCGGTTGCCAATTAGGGTTAAACCACAACAGTCTTTTTTGGTGCCCCACGTCCTGTCAGGACTTTTGAAAAAGGGCTAAGGAATGAGTTCAGGCACTGGACCCAAAATCGTTAGGTCCTCCACTGGCTCTTTTTGACTGGTTCAACTACTTTGCTCCCAGATAATTGTGTATAGAGGGAATTTGTCCTAAGAAATATGCGTGCCAGCTCCTCTGACCACATGGATCCATTGCTGGACCCTTTTTATCTAGGGCATATAGCTATAGCCTTTGGATGCATGGGGAAGGGTACAGAAACCTGGCAACTTGACCTGAACCAGAGGCTGAGAGGATTTCTGTCTTTTATAATAGAAAACATGGAAACCTCAAAGGTTTTCAAAACTCTGAGCAAGCTCTGAGAAAACCTTGGGACTGTAACAGGAAAGAAGTCACATAGTCTAGACTCGGGAAGCCTTCAAGACTTCCCAACTTCTGCTGAAGAGTGACAGCACTGTTGTCTGAACCACCTTCAGTTCAAACACCTCCAGACTTCTAGGCACGTGCACACACCACCTGCCTCCCTCTTCAGAGGGATGCCCGTGAGTCCAGCTTGCTTGAAAGATAAGAGCACCTGAACACCCCAGCACAGGCTCTAAGAGACCTGACAGATGGTTATTGAAACAGAATCTGATAGCAATGAACAAAGGATTTCAAGAATGTTAGCCTGCATTGCTGAATTCTGAGATTCCTAAGGAAATATCATTTATTGAAAATGTTGCAGAATTTCCTGCTTAGAATATCTAGTCTCATGCTATAGTTGTCAGTATCCAGAGAGATTTAGATTCATATTGATAGTTAGAATCCTTTAATTCAGAATATTTTTATTCATACTTTAATGCATGTTTGTTTTTTTTTTTCAGTTCAGTGAAGCTATATTTGTCACATAAGTGAATCAAAACAGTCTAAAAATAGTCAAAGAAAAGTCAATAGGAAAAAATCTTGCATAAGAGAACTTTCCATTGGCACAATCTCATTGGAAATCTGTACCTGTACCTCTTTCTCCTGTGTCAGCTGGTGTCCCCTGTCACTGAAGGAGAGTCATTTCAGCGGTGTGAATTTTTGTAGGAGTGGGCAGAAAAAAGGTCTGAGTTCCTAAACTGCATAAGATTTACTGTGGGAAGTCAGAGAACACTCTCTTGGGCATCTTTAGGAAAGAACTAAATACTTGTTTTTGTAGTTCTGAGGCCCTCTCACCTGAAGGAGATGCCACTGGCAATGAGCAACTTCAGAAAACAGGCACCCCCCTGCTATGGTGTCTTCTCCTGCTTGGCCCGTCAGGGGGAGCAGCTGGAGAAGTTTTTCCCTAACCCCTGGGAGTCAGCTCGCTCCAAGTCACTACAGAATATGCACAACGGCAGAATATGTACAAAAGTACAAAGCAATCATTTTCTGCTTACTGCACGTGATAGATAACTAGGACTAATGAGCTATGAGGCTAAGCAATAGTATGATTGCCATCAATGATAAGACACCCGATAATTCTCTGGTGGCCACGCAGTCATCAGTCAGGTCAGGAATGGGCAGATCTTCCTTGTTGCTCAGTTGCCAACCTCCAGTTCATCACTTTTTTCCCATGGGGTTTTATATCTTCCCATGTCAGTAGTTTTCCTCTTGAATCCTTTAACTCCTGCAATCCTGTCAATTTTGCTTCCAGTACCTTGCTTGGCTTCAGTGTGGACTTTCTCATGCTGTAACAGTAATTTGATCTGTAAAACTGAGCCAAAGACACACAAACTTGCACCCAGCTTGGCCCACAGACCATGGAACTCCTGCACAAGGGTAACCAGACATTATTTTCTGCATGATTCTATGTTTTGGACTCTCTTGCATTGAGTGATTTCTCTGTCCATTTTACTTAAGGCCGTATTCTTAGCATGCTCCTCTGGGGAAAAAAAAAAAGAAGTTTTTTTTCTCCCCTATAGAGTCAAAGACACACAGACTGGGAGAAAGTGCTTTGCTTTTTGCCTTACAACTTCTATCACAGTAAGGTTAATATTTAGGAGCTGATAGGAGCAGTTTGTTCTTTACAGTGGTTGGTTCCAAACAGAAATCTGGCCCTGAAATTTCATGGGTAGACCTTGAGCAGTATGATAACAGGACTGAAGTCTTTATAAATTGTAGCCTCCCTTTTTGTACTCTTTTCCTTAAGCAACTAGGAAAGAGATTAGGCTGAAGAGTGTCTCAATAAAGTGCTTATGGCAGAAGCACCAAAATCTTACCACTGAGATATGCATTACAGCCTCTGACCTATATCATCGTTGTCTTTGTGAACTGTTTCTATGACTGGCATTGCAGGAAAGTGTCATTATCAATGAGAAGGCAGGCAGGTAGATTCATCTGTTTAATGGTAGCATGAAAAGGTTTCCTTGGACAGACTGAAGTTATATGAATGGGAGAAGAGCACTGTGATTAACGACTTTTAAACAGTTGTTGCTAAGTTTAGTATTTTAGAAACATGGATTTTATGTATGACAATACAGTGATCAGCAAGGGATCTGCACAGCTTTAAAGTATACTTGACAATGCAATCAAATGGCACGACTGTAGCTTGTGCAGCTTTATCTTTTGTTGCATGTAAGTAGTAATGGTGTGACTATCTTGAGGACTTGTTTTGGCAGTACAGCATACCCAGTTAACCTCAGGTGACTAACTCCACTCTGTCCTGCTGTGACTATTTCTGTGGGTACATGAACTAAGTTGTGTAAATCTGTCTCTGATATATCATGTGCTGCAATCACATCTTTGGATTTCAGTTTTATGTGATGAATGTTGATTAAAATTTTTATAAATGCATGAATGTGTACCATCTCATCCTGTTATTTTATTAATAGCATTGTTCTGAGAGCAGCTGAAATACAAAACCTGCTTGTGCTGTGTTTTATGGTCGTGGTAAAGTGATGTGCTGCTTGTATTCTACCTCTCCCTATAACGCTATATAAGACATTTCTGCTATTATAGCAGGGGACATAATAAACAGCAAAAATAAGCTGGGTTTTTTTTCCATCAGGGGGAGGGGGTAGCAGTTGGCTGCCATCCCCATGTGGAAACATGCTTTGAAATCAGAAAATTGCAGCCATGTAGCCAGCAAGATGATGAAACTATACAGTGCTGAATCACAGCCTTACCATTTGCTTTCCACAAGGCACTGAGCACAATGCCAGTAATACACACCCCAAGAGGTAACTAAAGATTCATTCTCACAAACTGTGCTTTCAAAAACCAATTGTCTGACTCTATATGCTTGGAAAATAAAATGAACCTGAGTGTTAGAGTAGTGGTACTGCTTCTAGTAGTTTAGTTAGAAAGACTCTAGGGAGTTCAGCTCTTTCTTTAGCATCTGTATAGTCTTAGTCTGAACAGGTTTGCCTTGGCCTCTGCTTCTGTAACTTATTACTGAGGGCTTCCCAAGGACAACAGGGTCAGGGCTTCTTGTAAATGAATGTTCCCTGTGGGACCTGTAATGAAGAGACTGTTAACTAATTATCAGTCTGTTTGGAAGGCATTCATTTTTTAATTGACCTCAAAGCACTCAAGGAACAAAAGGAATCTGAGCAAAGATGATTTGGGTCCAAGGCAAACAAATGAGTCATTTTCTTTCCATGGGGTAGTTGCATATGTTTATTGGAGTCCACTGGACATACAAGTGTTTCAACTTCAATATTCCGTTGATTACAATTAGGAGAGTTGAGTCAGATGGCATGATCTGTATGTTACAGACTGCTTTCCCTCCCTTCCATCAGCTATCATTTTCTGTGCAAATATTGCTCCCGTCATCACTTGTCAGGCCAATATTACAATGGAATTAATTTAAAACATAATCTGTTTCCTTTTAGTTTGAGTAGGAAAGTTCAATTCTGCGACTTGAATGTCAGGTGCAATTTTACAGAGGCTGCTCACAGGGCCGTTATACCCCACAGAGAAGATAATTACAAAGTCAGAAGGAGCCTTAGGACTTTCTGGTTAGGGAACAGGTTTTGTCCAACAAAATGATATTTTAATTTTCACTATTTGAATATTGGCTGAAATGATGAAACTCATGTTTCTAATTTAGTTTTAACAGCTAAGTAATTTAATGCAGAAAACATGATACTGCTCTTTGGGGTTTTTTTAAGTTAAAGATGATTGCGAGTCAAATTCTTCTACAACACTGTTTTCTCTTTGCATGTATGAGTGACAGAAGGGTCTAAGTGTATTGGAAGAGAATCATTTTCTATAATAGAAAATTAATAATGGGATCATGAAGAGTTATTCCATGCTCTTGATTTCATCTGTAGAGCACTTAAACTGAAAACTTCAAAAAGCAGGTGTTTAGAAACATCATCACCAATACAGAAAAAGATCTCAAAAGAGTGGGCAAGGGTGAAAGCTGAAGGTGTTAGTTTAAAAACAAAACTCCAGCTGTTCCAGTCCTTTATGATACTGAGAGGTAGGAAGCTCTGAAGTGCCTAATCACAGAATCATAGAACAGCCCAGGTTGGAAGGGACCCGGACAGATGATCTGGTCCAGGGCATTGTGGGAAAGGGAGCCTAGATAGAATTAACTAGCACTCTGTCCAATTGCATCTTGAAAACCTCCAGCAATGGGGACTCCACCATGTCCTTGAGGAGGTTGTTCCAGTGAATGATTGTTCTCTCTGTAAAAAAATTCTTTCTTATGCTGAGATGAAACCTCTCCCAGTGCAACGTGTACCTGTTGCCTCTTGTTTTCTCCATGTGCTCCTTATGAAGAGAGATCCTCTGTCTTCTTTGTACCTGCCCTTTAAGTACTGGAATACTGTGATGAGGTTCCCCCTAAGTCTCCTCCAGTCTTTCCTCATAGGGAAGGTTCTCCAGTCTTTTGACCATCTTCATGACTCTCCTTTGAAGCCTCTCCAGTCTGCCCACATCTTCCTTGAATTGTGGGGACCAGAATGGGACGCAGTACTCCAGGTGCAGCCTGACAAGCACTGAGTAAAGTGGGATGACCACGTCTCTATCTCTGCTAGCAATGCCTCTGCAGATGCAGCCTAGCATCTGATTTGCCTTTGCTGCTGCCGCAGTGCACTGCTGACTGATGTTCAGCTTGGTGTCCACCAGGAGGCCAAGTACTTTTCAGCAAGGCTGCTCCCCAGCCACACAGATCCTAGCCTGTACTGGGCTCTTTGGTTATTCTGTCCCAGGTGCAGGACTTTGTACTTGTCTTTGTTAAACTTCATACTGTTAATAAATTACTCTGCCTTCTCCACAAAGGGCTGAATATGAGCAGGTCCCAAGCAGGTATTTCTAATTTTAAAGAACATGGTTAATGACAAAGCCTAGTCACATTAATCTAATCTGCAGGACAATGGATGCAGAGCTATCTTCTCTTCCTTTAGGGTCTGTTGTTGCATACAGGGTGACCAAATTCGAAAGCACACCTTGAATTTACCCCTTTTATTTATTAACATTTATTCATTGCTGGATTTATGAAGCAGTGTGGTGACTGTATGTTTCTATTCTCACCAGTCATGCAGTTAGTCCTACCATTCTGTCATCAGAACAATATTGGGATTTTTAATTTATGATTAGGATAGAAACTATAAACCGCTGACTGCCTCAGAAAGAATTGTTTCTGAAATTGTTAAACTTGCAACATGACCTATAAAAAATTCTGGCTGATCTGAAATATTTTATGTGATCATGCTTCCAGTTCTAATAATGTAACCAATGCTTGCATCAGGTGTTCAGGAAGTCTGGCAGCGAGTTAAGGGTAATGTTATATTCCATAGGGTTTACTGCTCCTTCAGATTGTATCTTCTGCGAGTAGTTACCATGCTCAAATCAGTTCTGGCATTTTGATACACAGTAGAAGCATTTATTCAGCTTGAGAGTTGTAAGTTGTAAGTTGCAATTTTTGAAAGACTCTTGTGAGGCTTGTAGCATGTTCTGGGGACACCAAACTGCAATATATCTGAATATAAACCAAGTGCTTTATAAATTGTTTTATCACACTTCAAAGCAACATGCTAGCAGGATTGCCAAATTCAACTGCAAAACTTGCCAATTTGGATCATGTGAAGGCAGGTGTGAGATTACAGCTGTAATAAAACTGAAATTGAATACTGGTAGCTGAATTTCTAGTAGGCAATTGATTTGATTTATATAACATAAGCCACATGAGGAGAGATATGTAGGTCAGCATCTTCAGCTAGAAACGGTGGTTAGAAGAGTTGTGGTAGGTCGCTGGGAACTGCTGAGTTAATACTTGTTTAGTCTGGCAAAATGATGGTGCAGCATAAGTACATTCTGTCAAACTTGTCTGGGGAGACACCGTTTGCAACAAAGAAAAACTATTCCGTTATATCCAATGTCACTTGTACCATAAAAATCTTTGCTAAAATTAGCATAAGAACGTAGACCATATGGAGTTTCCCAGGGCAAGAATTGGTACATTAGCTGGGAGAACATTTTCATTCTGCAGAATACTTAAGGTGTGCAAATACACAAATCAGTGATTAAACTGCTTTTAGAGTAATAGAACAATGTATTACAAAATGCAAATGGTATACAATCCTGTTTAGGGAAATAGAAGAAGCACAAGCACATAAAGCCTGCAGAGTTATTTCCAATCCAAGCAGTCTGTTATATCACAGATTTGCACAAAAAAGCAAAAAAACTCCAAAATAAAGCACACACCCCTTAATTAAAAGAAGAAAAAAAAAATGTGTCTGCTTTTTTGTCCAAGAGGTGAACTAATGACCTGGCGATTATAACATGAGTTGGAGGTTTGATAAGAACAAACACAAAATGGTAATTGCTGCTTTCAAAAAGGAAATTAAGATTAAGCATACAGAAATTACTGTTTGTCAGAGAGTTTCCACTCACCATTCCCAGGAAAAGGCCTGAGTTTTTGTCCCAGGTTGTGAACCCTTGGAGACTGCAGCCAGTCATGGTCAGTACAAAATGTGATACAGCTTAAAAAGCCACAATTTCTGAAGACTTCATCTTTGCAAAGTATACTTGAACCTCTTAGGCCTACAAACACTCCATTGGCACAGAGCAATGGAAAATGCTTTTGCTTTATCTATAATCTGACCTAAGCCTCCAGTGCAGGAAATGGGAGAAGGAAAAAAATCTTGAAGCAGAGTATGAAGAGTAGCACAATATTTACATTATTGTTTCTTTCTACCAAAATGCAGGCAGTGTATGGCAGGGGAGGAGAGAAGAATGAGAAATGGTGTTTTAAAAAAGCTGATTATAGTTTAACAAAGTTTTTGTGATGAAGGCAGGTGGTTACTATAGATGATTTAGGAAGATGCATCATCAGGAGAGGAAAGCAATGAGGTGGTGCAGAAGTTGTGAGTGTGAATTTCATATTTCAGCAGTCAAGAGCCTCATGAATCAGTGAAGATCCAGTGAATTAAAAAGAAGAAACTTAATGAAAATACACATATAAGAAATAGGTGCAGTAGGAATCTGAATAAGTTTGTAGCAACCAAAGTGGGAAGTAATTTTTGTAGTAAAGCGAAAGTAAGACTGCAAATAAATAAGTGTGAGAAAAATGAATATTGCTGCAAAAATGACTGCTATACTGAGTTCAATATGCTTTAATTTGTCAAAATACTCAGCATAACATAATGCCTTAGAAGTGTAGACCTATGGCTGTTACTCAGTAAGCACAGTGCCTTGATCATTAGCATTAGTTCAGCTGATAGTCTGGCAATTCTGAAAAACAGCCAGACAGAAGAGAAAAAAACTTTGAACAGAGGTAATAAAACTGAATGTTAGAAAAATTTTTGACTGCAACAGCACTAGAGGACATTATTATAGAAAGCATAAACTACCACTGTGGCTGGAACTGGGATAGCAGGTCTACCCCGTGCTTTCCAATGAGCAAAAACCCCTGGGTTTGTCGAGGAAGGAGGTTACAGACGTTATGTATGCGGTATATTTTTCTATTTGATCAAACACACAGCACTGCTTCTAATGGCACAATATTTCAGCTTCCTTGTCTTTCTGACATCTCATAAAAACTTAAAACATTACTGTTACCAAAATAATTCTTACTGTGTCTTATTATGGTACCTCTGCAGTCCCATGTTACCTGTTGAATAGTTTCAGTTTAATGTGACAGCGATGTAGAGAGTAAGGCAACCATTATTTTGCCACTATCATTTATGTTTGACAGCAGCGGGCTCACCAGTCCCTGTATGTGTTGTTTACGGCCTAGATGCGTGATTTTGAGAACGGAGCGGAATTAATTTATTGTGTTGGGAGGGTATAGTAGTCATAGGAAACAATCCTTACAATATGTTGATGGTCATGGGGTATCCCTTTTTCCAGGTTTATTCAGTGTTTTCTATCATGGTGCTTTTGGACGTGACTGGGACTTGTAGGTAGTACTGCCAAAAAGTAACTGATAATAATGAAATGATCCTTCCTGGAGATGTATATCTGTGAGCTTTTAAAAAGTCTTGAGATTGCTGAAAGAAATCTCGTGCCGTTATAGTTCATATATTGCGAACTCTTCCAGAAAAAACAAAGTAAGACAGGGGTGATGGGTCAGGGTTGAGGAATGACTAAATTTCAAATTAAAAGACTTAATTCAAAACCTGAAACAAAATTGGAATAAGGTGAGGGCAAACTCAAGACAATATTTATTCGAAGCATGTGCAAATTGCTTTTTGATGCTGTTTTCAAAATGATGCAGAAGCCAAATGTATTATACCCCTGGGAAGCATAAACCTTAGGGCCTGATTCTCCTCACTACATAATAAGAATGGTGAAAAGTAGCATTAAAGTAGGTATAAATTGCATTTAAATCTTCTTTACGGCTCAGCAGTGGTAGAAAAGGAGCCTCGATATAAATGAGAATCAGGTCCCCAGTATTTATTTAACCCTTGGGCTTTGTATATCATTTTATTTGCACCTTTAAGAGATTTGCAGAGGGATTTTTAATCAGGATTCGGTGTACAGAAAGCTAAATGTTTTCATTGCCTTACAAGTAACTTTAATCATAGAGGCAGATCATTCTTTTTATTTCTCAAGAGGGAATGGTAGAATTTCCTGCCTTTGTACAAACTGAGCTAAATGTTTCTGACACCCATAGTCAGTGTCAATTGGAAATTCACATTTCATGTAATAACAGACCATTTTAATTTCATGAGCTAAAGAATTGGTTTCCACTTGCAAATTGTACCGAAGAAAGCAATATTGTCAGAAGAACTGGCACAGTGCTTCAAGAGATAAATCTATTGAATTAAATAAGAGGCTTTCATTACCTTTCACACTGCATTTCCATATAACATAAGCATTAATTAAACTCTTCTTTGCTCTCTCCTATTCAGCAGAGCACTTGGTTGGTCTGACAGGTAGAAGGGGAGAATGTTTTGGTGCAATTGGGCGAGTGGGACCTATCTGCAAAAATACATGATTTCTGGTTTTCAGGTTTTGACAGCAAGACAACTGCGATGACTTGTAACAGGTCATGTCACTAGGTGTTTCTCTAGGCATTTTGAATACAAACAGAAGGCAAGCAATTGCCTTTGAATTTTTAAGCATATGTCTGTTCATGAGGAAGGCTTCTTCAGCATGAGGAATCACTTTTGGCATGAGACAGTTAGTTCTACCTTTTGAAGTATCAAAACAACTCTGCAAATTGTGTCTGCCTTCCTGTGTGAGGAATTCCCAACTATGGCAATGTTGTTGATACAGATTCAAAGTGTTCCCAATCAAGCAGTCAAGCCTTAAAGAGGTCTTTGGGTAGCCCACCTTCCTTAACTGAACAGACATAATGTTTATTTCGTTCTGACACATTTCTATCTGTACTCAAATATTTCTAATTATTTTTTTTTCTTGTTATTCCAGGGGAACATTTGAGAATCTGCCCTCAGGAATATACATGTTGCACCTCAGAGATGGAGGACAAATTAAGCCAACAGAGCAAACTGGAGTTTGAAAACTTAGTGGAGGAGACAAGTCACTTTGTACGCACCACTTTTGTATCCCGGCACAAGAAGTTTGATGGTAGGCTGGATATATTTTACTTATTTGCAAGGTTATGGGATTTAACAGTCAGTTATCCATACTAAATTTGAATGTTCTTTTCTTTACAATTAGATATCTCATTTGAAGTTGTCAGTTTGGCTAAGATAAGGGTTAACTTACAGCTGGTATGCTTATCAGCCTTGTGAGTATTGCCTTTAATTGCAACGACATCAAGAATCGGACTGTTAAGCGCCTGCAGGCTTGGCTAATGTTGAAAAAAAGAGTTTAGATATGCATGGAGTTTATAATTTATGTCTCCTTGTTTCAAATGCAAAATTTTAGGTTCGCAGTTATGTTCACTGTTGCAAGATGAACTGTGAATCTCCCATGATTTTTGTTATTGCAAAGCAGGTTTTTTGTAGTTTGCCTTTTTGGAGCTTTAAGGCTGTAGTTTTTCTCTGCATATTTTCTTGTGATGTACGAAGTCTCTTAGATGGCTTCTGGCTTCCAAACACTAAGGCCTCAGTTGCATTTGAGAGGGATTGTCATGCAAACCACTTAAGAGGTAACGAACACATCTTTTATACCTAGAAAGAACTGACAAGGACAGTTTGGGTTTTTTATTTGTTTCTAATCAGCACTCCAATCTCTTCTGGTCCTCAGCCTTTGCAAGATCTTTGTAAGATCAAGGGTTCAGCGTCACAATTTGCTAAGTGAGTGTCATTAATAATGAACATTAAGCAGTTTTTGTGGTTGTGTCCATATTTACAAGTCATAATGTACTGAGCTTGTCTCATAAATGGCAGATTAGCAAAGAGTAAAAGAGCTTAAGAATATTCAGTCATGGCTTTATCTAAATATGAAATCTGTATTTGTGTTGAAAGTGTCCCTCTGAGCGTTTCTGCATATGTGTAAGTTGTAAAGGGCCTGGCACTAAGAGCTGGCACTAAGTAAATCAGCATTGCAAAGAGGATAGCAGAGCTGCATCTTTGCATGTAGGTAGAAAGCCAGAGAACAGGTGCAGTAAAGCTGGCAAACCCCAGGTAACGGGGCATATGCACACATGTAGGAAAATGGTGGAAAGGTTATCCCGGAAGCTGGAAGTGTACTTCAAAACTCCGAGGTCACATTCAGAAAAAGGTGAAGATGTCTCTAACTCCTTAGGGTAATTCTGTATCACTCTCTTTATCCAATTAAAGATTTTTTTTTCTAATATTGATTGCCTCAGTATGACACAGAAAGGAAGATTAATTATAAAAGGAGGGAATGGAAATGTATAACATGAGGATGAGCTGGAGAAAAGTCCCCAGCAGCAGATCAGATGCTAATACAATTTAGAAGGTGTCTTTTGTGCTTGGAAGGACTGCGGTGTGGATGACTTTGCAGCACTCTGCATTGTGATTGCTTCCCTTTTTAATGTGAAGTTGTAACTTTTTGTGTAGTGGATTTTCAAAATTTGACTTGGCTTCGAAGGACCTAAAAAAAATCCAGAACTTGTCTGCAGTATTAAAAAATGAGTATGCAAGCAGAACAGACATTTCAAACCATCTATGGCATGTACAGGGCTTTTCTCTTTTTCTAGAAGGAAACCAAGTTGATGTTCAACCAAGCTGGTGTTCAGTGAGCAGCGTGGTTTACTGAAAATGTTGGGCTCATTGGTCACAGAGCTGAGATAGTACCTTACTAATTCTTTGGCAACTTGAGGCATTTTTATATTGCACTGAACTTAAGCACATTATGGCTTTTTCAGTAACGTGAAATTCTGTATCTTAATATAGATGGTAAGGTATATAGCTGGAAGTTACTGACCTGTTGTAAATACTGCATTCTGGGATCTTTATGGACCTGCTCTGCAGGACTTCGGATTAAAAGACTAACTGGTTTCTTCTGGCTTATCATTGATGTTTTAAAGCGAATTTGCAATGTGAAGTCTTATCAAAGACCAATTGAACTTTGTGTATATTTTCAGTATTTTTATACTATTCTAAAACTATGTTAAAGTTGTTCACTTAAATGAAAAACCACTTAGTCTTTCTAGAAAGGGAAATATATTAATTCAAAAAATATATTCACCTAACAGGCTGTCTTTTAGTATAAAACCAGCTAGATTTGTTGCATTTTAAAATAGGATGTCACTTTTTGGTGTAAAGCAAATATCGGATAGTTAGATAGCATCAATGTTTTAACTCTTCAAAAATCATCTGTTTGTCTGTTTTTATTTGATACTTTGATTACACAAGGGAGTTCTGATACATCATTCTGCTATTTTATGCTAGGACACCACAAATAACAAAACAAATACAGCCAACTGTGATGATTTTATAGAAGATGTGTACAGGACTTGTGTTTATCAAGAGAAGGATAACTAAGCAATAAAAGAATAGATGAACGTTTAAGTAATGTTGAGATAGAGATTATATTAGCATGGCTCCTTTGAGTAGAGTTAATTTAAACTAGTATTGCTGCCAGCCTCTTTGTTCATGCAGACATTTATATCATTTTGCAAACTTTGAAAGGGACATGGAAGGCCTTTAGATTTTTGCAATTTTTTTCTGCTGTGTCAGGCATGTCTTAGGGTAATGCTAATCTTTGCAGCATAATACCTTCTAGGGATATGTAAACTCTTTGTTGAATTATGATCTGACCTTCATATGCCTAGCCTTTCTTATCTGATTTGCTGTCTGTCCCACATTCATACACTTAGGCATAGATTGAATGATTTTCTGATTGCCGTTTTGAAAGGTAATTTGCAGTCTGTTTTCCTTTTCAGGGTTTCGCCCTAGATTCCAATTCATGATCTAATCTACAAGGAAAACTCAATCTGCTGTAACTTAACCATTGTCTCTTCAGCCTCTGGTCAGACACGCATTCTTACACAGAATCACAGAATCAGAGCATGGCTGTGATGTAAAGCCACCTCTGGAGATGGCCTAGCCACACCCTCTGCTCAAACCTGGGTCAGCTACCGCTGACCAGGTCACCCAGGACCATGCACAGCCTGGTTTTTAGTATCTCCATGGATGGAGACTCCCCAGCCTCTTTGGGCAACTTGTGCCAGTGTTTGCCCATCCTAACAGTTAAAGTGTTTTCTTGTGTTTAGATGGAATTTTCTATTTTTTAATATGTGCTCATTGCTTCTTGTCCTGTCACTGGGCTCTGTTGTGAAGAGCCTGGCTCCATCTTTAGTGCCCCCACCAGACATTTATACACATTGATGAGATCCCCCTTCTCTTCTCCAGGCTGAACAGTCCCAGCTCTCTCAGGCGCTGCTCATATGAGAGGTGGTTCATTCCCTTCATCATCTTACTACCCTTTGCTGGACTTGCACTAGTATGTCCATTTCTCTCTTGTTCAGGGGAGCCCAGACCTGGACCTGCACTCCAAATGTGGCCTTACCAGTGCTGAGCTGTGTGGAAGGTTCACCTCCCTCAGCCTGCTGGCAATGTTCCTACATTATGTTCCTACATATATTATATATATTATTATACATATATTATACATATATTATTAAACATATATAATATTAAGTTCCTACATATTTCCTATGTCAGTTTTATGTTTCATTTTACCAGAAGTGCAGTACTTTCCAAATCTACAAGAACTAATTTCTGTAAAAACTGTAAGCAGAAGCAGCTAAACATGAAACTCGTAACAGAAAATTTTAGAAACTATTGAGTGTTTTGGAACCAGCTATGATCAGAAGAAATTATGTCTTTCTCTTAACTGGCAATCAGTTCTTGCATCCTAAAGCCCTGTACAATCTTACTAATTTATTTTTAATTTGTCCTCCACATTTCTAAGGGACTGTCACTGTGTTGTGACTTTTAACTGCTCCATTCTTCTAGATTCACTTTTTCCTACGTGTTTTATTCCTCACGGTATGTGAGGTTTGAAGATGTCTCAGAGCCAAAGGTCTGACAATAGTATTTTTCATTTAGTTTCCATATTCTAGACAATAAGTGTGGCTTAGCATGAGACACTACGCAACGTAATACCAGCTGCCAGTTGTCTCTTGGCTGAGCCTTATGGGCAGATGATTACCTCTGTATTGTCCACATCTGTATATTTGCCATTGCATTGCCATACTGGGTGGTCATTTCAAAAAAATCAGTATCTGCAATTTCACTAATGGGTGCATGAGGATCCAGGGAATCTTCTTCTGAGAATCTTGCCTAAGAAAGCAAGCCTTGAAATGAGAAAAATTCCTTTGAAACAGTAGGTTCTCAATGTTCTTAGCAAAGAATGCAATATCTGTTTCAGCAATGGAACTCACAAACCCTTCCAAAAACTAGGAAAAGGAAGAAAACACCTTCCAGCAGACAGGAAACACACAGGGAGAAAAGAGTTCCAGCAGATAAGTTTTTTTTCTTTTTCCTCAAGGCTTTGGGTAGGACTAATCCAAATAAGCAGACATGTAATGTTCACCTGTTTCTTGTTCCTAGCAATAGACGAGCAATCGTGCTCCAGTTCTTGGATGCCCACTGCATACCTCAAAGAAGCTTAGAATATATTATGCTCCCAGTATAGCTGTAATAGTATCATCTTATTATCACCGATTCCCTTGCATAGTGGCATTGCTGAGCAGCTGTTTTACAGACAAGCCAATTTCTTTTAAGTATTGCTCCATCAGCAGCCGAAACCAGCCCTACCGGAAGGTTTTGTCCTGAATGTTAATGAGGAGACAAGTAGCTGTTCAGTGACATTTTCTCACTAATCCTTTGAATAACTATAGGAAAATCATAGCAAATAATTTTAATTTAAGCTAAATCAATCTGAACCTGATAAAAAAGACACTCTCTCCTCATTCTCATTAAAAAAGTACAGTACTAGTCTTGGTAATGGTGTTAAAAATGAAAGAATGTCTGAAAATAGCTGTCATGAACTTGAATGGATATGGATAGCCTTCAGCAGAATGTGTGAGGCATGACGCCGTTTAAGGAAAATAACCTGAATAGCATAAGAACCAATCTGCAGCTGCATTGATCTGTCTTACAGGGTCATCATTCCCCATGCTCCTTTTTTTTACAGTCTGGGAGAACAGTGATCCATACCCATTAGTGCTGCTTATATTTCTGACAGTCATTACCAGCAGTAGCCGTGTAAATTACAGGGCAGGAAAGAAAGTTTCAAAGATAATCCTCCAAAACAATACCTGCAAGAATAGCTAGCATCCCAGAAATCCTGTATTCCCTTTTCTTGCACAATTTATGAAAGAACTTGGAGAAAATAGTGTTTATGAATCTTTCCTTGATATTAGAGCTGACAAAAATGTGTTTTGTGAAGCTGCTTTCCAACAAAGTAAGAACTCTTCAATGAGATGAAGTCTTGTAGCCAGGTGTAACTATCTCATTAAACTTGGCAAAAAAACTCATGGGAAATAAAATAAGGGAAATGCTGGAAATCAGAATACGCTGAGGTTCAGTTGTGTGGCCAATGCAAGTCTTCTGCTCTCTGCCTCCCTTCCTTCCACCCTTGCTGCCCAGCCTGCCTTGAGACCCCAGCTGGTGCCTGGAGCCACGCTGACCTGCATGGACTATTGCAGAGGAGGGGGAGTGCAACAGCACAGGAGCCCACTTGCACACTGTCATGTCAGCAGGTGAAGGATGGATGTTCCGCAGGATGGTTTTTTCATGCTTTGCTTTACATTCCGTGTGAACGGGCATGGTTTTCACAGGAAGATTTTTGGTTTGTTTCTTTGTTTTCTGGAAGCAGGGAATCAGAAAGGCCTGCCTTTTTCCACAGATCTGTTTGGGAGACAAGAGGCTTCTAAGGAGTGTGGGAAAGTCAAGCGGATACAGCATAATCTGTGTACTTTATGCAACTACTCATATGATTCTAGTGCTGCCATGTCTGTGACAGAGCATAGGCTCTGCCATATGAAAGCTGGGATACCTGATACTTTGGGTTTTGGTTCTGGGCAAGGTGGTGATGTTCTGTTCTGTTTTCTTTGTTTGTGTTACAAGATTTTAGTGTCGTTTTGCAATGTGTTTCCCATCAAATGCAAAATCCATTGCAGGACAGGTGGATTTTTAAAGCTCCCCAACTGTTCAGCTGTAACAGTGCTAGCAGGGCCACAGTTTCCGTATAATTCATATACTGTTTTAACATACTACATAACTTCTGCGCTTGCCAAAATGCAGGCCTTAGAGCCATTAGAGGCCTTAAAAAAAGGTAACATCTGCTGGCTTGCAGTATGTAACCGCTTGCAAGCCTTCGTTGGACATCTGGTGTGAGTTTCTAAACTTTACAGAGGTTCTTGATAAAAGATCCCTTACCTTAAATTTGACAGGGAATACTACTTTGTAAACGAAATATTCTACACCTGATCCAAATCCTGTCAGAGTTCATAATAGTCTAAGATGAATCTCTATTGCCTACAAATGATTTTAGGGTCTAATCCTGTAAGATTTGCGTTGAGATTACTGTTTATCGGTTTCACATGTTATGTCAAAAATTGTGAATTACATTAGATCAAAATAAATTATTTTTTTAAAAATTAACCAAAAGAGGAGAGGTGGCAAACTCACAAAACTTGGAAAGGAAGGATTGGCCGAGTAGTAGGAATAGTTTCTAGCCACAGGTGCAAATTCCTGTAACCTGGTCAAGTCCTGTACTGAAAGGCAGCACTGTAGGAACTGGTGTCTTCTGCACGCTCCCTGCAGCTGGAAATGCACTTCATGCGTTTCGATCACTTGTTCTCTCCGCTCTTCTGCAGCTTCATTTGCTAAGTGCAGCTGGTCAGCGGAGCATGTAATCTCCTAACCAGCTGCATCGGATTTATGAAGCTGCAAAGCAAAGGACAAGCTGCTACCCTGTGCTGAGACAGGCAGACATGACCCACTCTTAAATGAATCCCATTAGAAAGCACGTTGTCCAGGTATAGCCAAATCCAAACGGGCTTTGAGAGGGCCTTCTGTGAAACGGAAAGCAGAATTTGCCTTGCTGAATATTAGATGTCCACGGTGTAGGGTACTCCGGTAGGTTCCCTTGGTAGTAGGTAGGGAATGAGAGGTGCAAGTCATGCTGGTCCAAAGTTTACACCTCAAATAGGTCAGGAAATCTCTCTCCCTGAACTGCTTATTTCTCTGTATTGATTAGAGAGGGTGTTTAGTTCAGACATAGATGCCTATGCTGTGGACTTATTTGTTCAGATAAATTCCACCCTGAGGAGCATAATCTAACTCTTGAAGGACTCTTTGTGCTTTATCTGCCTTTTGTACAAAAGTCATCCTCTGCTTTTTTCTGTAGTATTTTGTGGGGAAAAAGACATTAAAAATATTGAGGCAAGTAAGCACTGTGGCGGTCAGTTATTGTCTTATGCTGGTTGAAAAAAACCACTGCCCTCTTGAATTCAAATGACATTTAATCTTTGCTGAAGCTCTGAATACTGTACGTTTTTAATAATTGTTTTCTGGACTTAGTAGCCAAGCCTTAAAAATACTAACCCATAAGTAAAATTACTGATTGAATACTAATACTAATCTATATTTCTGAATACAGTACATACTAAATACAAATACTAAAAATCCTGTGATTAAAGACGCTTCATATGGACGAGAATAGGATAAATAAAGGACTCAGCCTCAAGTCCATAACACTGATGAAAGACATCTGTCTTCTGACAATCAGCTGTCAGAGGCTCTGTTACACATACCTGATTCTTACTCTGATGGTAGGTGCTCAGCTGACACAGCAAGGACAAAACCATGCTGCAAGTATCAAACATAAGGACTGTATATAAAAAACAAGCTCCAAAACAAGGGTATTCATACATAGTGTCAGCACCCTGGATAATAGGAACTGTAGCCCTATCATTTCTCATTTGTTGGCCTCAACCTTCATTAAATGCAGAAATACTACTTTTAGGTGAATCTCTTGACCATAATGCACAGGCATTGTTGTCTTTTTGCTGCCCTTCTTTTATTAATTCTTTTGCCTGTGTATCCAAAAACTGGGAAACTAAAAACAAAGTTGAAATAGTATATCATGAAAAGGGTCCTGGAATATTTGAAAAATGATTTAATGAATCTCTGTCCCTGCATCTCTGCGTATCTAAAAGACTTTTTAGTATTTATTTTAAATTAAAGTTTCCTTTCTTTGTTTTACCTCTGATCTGTGGTTTACCAGAAAAGTATGGAAATTGCTCTTTTTCTGTGAGGAGTGTCATAGGAATGTCACTTTTAGCAGCCAGATAGATCCTTTAAGGAGAGTAGGGATCTATATGCCTTTGTGCCATAAGAATACTTTTAGAGATCATTTAAAAACCAGGCATATTAAGGTCCACGTGTGCTATGCTTAGTGATAACTATGAAAATTGCATATATAAATCAGAGCTACCAGATCTTCAGGAAGAAGATAGGAAAGATGTGGCACAGGGGTATTGCTTCTGAAGTCTTCACGGCTTGCTGTACATTAGCTCTCATTCTATACTGACAGCTGAGAGGTAAAAATAAACATGTGCTGCCCACACTCCCGTAGTGCAATCTAGGTTCTTGTCTGTGTAGGTGCTGGTAGAATGGAGTAGCAGTCGATCTCTGCGTGGGCAGCCCCACGCGGTGCTGGTGAGGACTGGAAAATGCTGGGCGGGCAAGCTGGTTAGCGTAACACCATGCTTGCAGTGCAACTGTTGTAAGATGTGCCAGCACCATAACAAGGGCAGCGTTGCTGCTGCAGACTGCTACAGACGACATAAAAGCAGATCACCAAGATAAAAACTACTGGATTATCCCTGCTGCAATATTTCTTGCTTGTTGTTACTGCACACAAACATTGAAGTATCGTTTCTGAAGTCCTGGGACTTAAAAAAAAAGCATGGCTCGATAGATAGAGGCACCTAGATTATTGAAACGTTCCAATTTTCCTAAATATATTGGAACACTAAATTTCACTGGTTCTTCATAAATTTTATTATGGATTCTTTTTCTGAATATTATTGATACAGTTCCCACTCTTTCAACTCTTGGGATATTTACCTAAACTGGGATTTTTATTTTCAGCTTTCCCGTCTTTTCCAAATTATACTGAAATGGTTTTGCTTAATGTATTTGTTGTATATGGATCACACGGTCACTTTACTGTAGGTTAGTATAAAGTCATTTACAAGCTTTACCAGAAATAAACTCTTTCATTTTCTTCTAGTTGTAACCTCTGTGTGTTATGCATTCAGAATGATATATCACTGAAACATCAGCTGAATGTTTCATCGATGTGCAGGTCAGTTACCTATCATTAACAGCAGTGATACTGTAAGGGCAATGCATAGAGCAGGAGATTAGCTGAGAAAAGGGGGAAGGGGAGAGAGAGGTAGGACCAAAAATACTGTGCCATGAGCTAGCTTTTACAACTATAAACATGTAAAGGACAGTATATATCTTACAGGAGCGATCTTAGATGGGTAACTTGATGCAGCTTTTGTGGAAGATAGACTTCACATTAGTGGAGAGACAGATGGTGGACACCATTGCTACTTGAAGTGTGCTTTGAAGCTATACCAAGAATTTTAATAAAATGAACAACAAACCTTAAGGCCTGAAATATATCCTCTTTAATGTATGGCAGGTTATTAATTTAACATTCTTAGGTGAAATTATTTACTGTGAATTGATACTTTTATGTGTTAGCATGGGGGCATCTAGAAGCCATTTGCTATTCCTGAGTTAGAAAATTCATCAACACACAGCTAAAAGGCTGTCCTTCCTTGTAGTGAAAACATTAGATATGCGAAGCAGGAAGGAGGTCAAAACAGCTCATTTCAGTAACATAGGACATTTTCAGTCAATGAAATCTCAGCAAGATTATGGCCAAAAAAAGGCAACAGGAGGTAGTTGTTGAGTACTAACTTCAGTGAGGAGTGAGTACAACATATGTGATTTGATTTTTACTCCAATAAGAGCAACTTGACTATGCAGGTACTAAAACTGCGCAGAGGAAATAAATTCTGTTGCTGTCTGCTTTTTCCTTCTTCTCACAGTGAAGCATTTTCATAGGGGTGTGCAGCTAAAGGAAGGCATCAGTTTATATATACTTGTCTAAAAGTTGAATCAAAGTTCGGTAGCACTGTGGAGTAACTGCTGGAAGACAAGGTGATCTCCACTTGATGTGAACTAGCTTTTGGATCATGTAAAATCTCCAGAGGGGAAAAATACAACAAGCTTGCATATGAAGGAATACAGACTGGGACATTTGCTATTTTCTATGAGCTATTAACTATTAAGAATAAGAAAATAATGACTATTTGGGTTGTTTAATTTTCAAAAGCTGGAAGCAATTACTTGAAGAATACACTTTATTTCAATCACTACACAAAGCAAGAAGCAAGATTTGAAGTTGAAATACGTATTTCATGTCAACAAAACTCTATACAGATTTGGGTTTGGATTTCAGTAAATTCAAGTGTTTCGAAGGATTTCAAATGAATGCTGAAGGTTATTTGCAACTGAAAAATCCAACATTTGCATTTAAAAATGAGGAAACAAATTATTATGAGCTTTTTTGCAATAGTATGGCACAGTGAAATTCTGCATTTTTAATTTTTACAAGTTTCTGATGCAACACTTTGTTCAGCTTTACACACAAATCTCAAACACTCCCAAGAAAGTAGTGTTTTATCAGAATCTGCTCTTGTATACATCTCTGTAACTTTCCTGACACTTCTACAAGTAAATAACATATTAATTTAAACTCTCATTAAATAACTTTCAGGGGGAACATGTCTCACCTTCTCTGGTGCCTAATGAAGTTTCAGTACTGGCCATGAGCTGAAAATGCTTCTAGGTTATGAGGAATGGATCCCAGAGTCTCAGACATCTCAAGATCATCTTTGGGCTCTATCTAAACAAAGCTAGCTGGGATCTGCTGCCTAGGGAAGATAGCTACAGCTGATAGAGAGCTACAGATGTGAAATTAGTCTTGGGTTTAGTGTGATGCCCAGAAGCCATCTTTTTCCTATATATAGTCTGTCTTTGAGATTCAGCTTCCTGTTTTGATACCAAAGCATACATGATCTGATATTTTAGAAGGCCACTGTGCACTTGTAAGCATGTTGGTATTCAGCTCCTGAAAGTTTTGATTTATTTCTTCACACATTGGATTTTAAGTCTAAGTAAAGGTATGGTGGCTTGATCATTCTCATCTAATTGCATATCAATTGGAGAGGAGATTCTTTTTGTTTGTTTCTATTAGATGGAAACTTGAACCAATGAAAATTCTGTGTTTGGTGAGGTTCATTACATTACCACATCTGACTTGGTCCAGTTTTGCCACCTTAACCCAGAATCCGATCAGTCTTGGAGTTTACTTTCTAGACGCTTCTTCTAGCAATGCAGTCAACTGGAATGGCGACATTTCAGACAAAGGCAAGATGCTGCTAAATCAAACAACCTTCTTAACTGCTCTGCAGTGGTATAGTGCACCCTATACCACACGTGGCATTTTGCTGTGCCAGTATACGAATGGAGCTTGAAGTGCTATGTCTGAAAAATCACAGCAGCATGAGAACAGCTTGGAGATAGGGAAGAAGAAATGGAGAGTTGAGTGATATTAGTAACAGTTTTCCAAATAGGCTACTGAGGTGTACCAAATACCACACATTCCTGTCTCTAGGGTACTTCCTGGGATTTGTTCTCGAAATGTCATTAATAAACGGGCTCCTCCAAAACATACCTTCTTCACCACTCTTCTAATGTTTTGGCATAGCCATCATTTTATCAATACCAATTATGAAGACATTGTAAAGATTCAATTTTATTCTGTTCATTCTACTGATGTAAAGATATTATTTAGCAGATATGCAGTTGTACTATTTAAATATGAATCAATCCATGGCTATGTCACACCTTTTACACTGCACATAGATGTATCTCCAAATGCCAGTAAGTGGACTGAAACAAATTAGTATTCTGTAGAAGCTTGTGTCCAAGGTAAAGTTATTTTAGTGTGTTATATTTTTTTCAGCAGTCCACTACCAGAGACTAGCTTCTCAAGCAAATTGTATGGTGACATAATTAAAGATAGGGATAAAATAAAATGCCTTGCAGGATAGGGATCCCTACATGACAGCTTCTCTGTTAAATAAAAATGAGATGTTAAATATCGAGTGATCAGTAAGGAAATTGAAATTATGAATTTATACAGCTCTTATACTGGAAAGACCAGACTTCTCTTCCCCTCACATTTTATAGTCATGGTATCACACTCCTTGAATAACTATGGACATATCTTTAGTATTTTTAGCAGTTTCAGTGTCATTCAGTCTCTGTATAGATGGGATCATTGGATCAGCACCTGCCTTATTAAATTTGCATTCCCTTGTATAAGTACTTCTTTTTATGCCAAAAAAAATATCATGAAAATAGGACAATCTTTGGAAAGTGAAAGAGAAACAGGAAAAAGTTTTCAAATGGCCCTTTAATAATGGTCCTTGTGGAAGAAAGGTACTGCTGGTTATTTCTCTGATTTTACACAGTTGTTGAAAAGGAAAAAAAAATATTAGTGTTAGTTCAAAGTAATAATTGACCAGTTCTAACAACAGAGCCAGAGAGACAACAGTATTCTTGCCAGGATAATATCATGCTTAACTGTTCTCAGGGAAGCCTAAAAGCATAGGGATTTATTTGGATTTTCTGGCATCTTACCTTCCTACCTTCTCTTCCTTAATGTGACCGGTTTTTTGAACAGCTTGCTTTCATATGCACTGAAATCCATGACAGTAAATAAAATCAGAAAAAACCCAGTTCAGTTCTTTGCCCAAGGATAAGTCTGTGCTGGACCTAAATATACACAGGCTTAATGCCAGGCCTTTTGCATGGGGATCAATTGCATTTTCAGCTAATGCATAAAATAAAATGCAGCAAGCCAAAGCAATGTTGTGCCCACCATTTTAAAAAAAACACTTTGAAATAAAACTCCTTATCCTCACCTTCACCTGGGCTACGCCTGTGATTTATGTAGTTACATTGCTGAGAGATGTGTTTTTCTAGCGTGATCTCATTTTCTACTTACGCATCAGTAGGTTGCTTGCTAAAACTTTATCACGGTTGTAGCGGTGTGTCTAGGAGGAAATGGTTTTTTTCATCTGTTTCTAAAGAGGTGCATGGAAGAAGAGTGATGCAGAAGAAGAAGGGAAGACTAGAGGTGAGAGAAGGACAGATGCGAACTGACTGTACTTTTATGGTGGCTTTAGTCCCGAGACAAGACGGCTAAATGTTGAAACCTAGTGGCCCAAGTAAGGCCACCTCAGCACTGGGCAATCCACAGGGCCTTATTGCCATTGTAGTCAATGGATTTATTTGTCAAAGATTGCAGGATCTGGTAAATCATCTAAAGGTATGAGCAGGAGAAGGTGGATGTTACCTGAGGATTGTTTACCAGCAGGAAGTTTTTGTTGTTGTTGAGTATTATGTACATAAATCTGCCCTCCTTCTGGCACCTGCTTTTCCTTTTCAGCTCTAAAGAGACTTCAGAATGCAAGAAGTATCTGTAATTAGGCCTTCAAACATGTAGCTTGAAAGGAAACAATCTTAGCACAGCATAAAAACAACAGCAGTTTCCTAGTTTGACTAAAATTTCTAAATGTCTTAATCTCTGTAATTTGCTTCAATAATTCTGCTTTTTACAAATTCCCTAAATAGAACATGTGTTACTATGCAGGCTGGCAATGCCCTTGTCAATAATCTATATTGTATTTATTTATTTTTACCACCTTAAACATACCCAGGAAAGCAATAATACATATTCAAGTTAGGACTAGCAGTGATGTGAGAGACTTTTTATGTAATCTTTGGAATAAAAACAAATACTGCATGAGGGGGGAAAAGCACAGACCCAGTGACCATTTATGGGGATGATTCTTGCATCCCTAATGCAGCGCTATAGGTGGGCAAAAGACAGTATCCGGGGAAATTCTATTGGCAGGTCTCAAACTGAGACTCAGGTGATAGTGTTGCTTGTGAGTTTGTGAGGTGCTGTTCATGCTCATGTGAAATTTAAAAGTTAATACTGTGACCATGTGTTATTTCTTGTTTGTTTCTTGCTCAGCATTTTTGCTTGTAGCGTACAGAAAATGGTTTTGTTTTTTTTTTTTTTTTAATAAGGAGATGAATACGGATCTTGCATTCTAAGTGTTGTACCATTAGTAGACATACTGGTAGCAAGATATTTTTCTGATGGCTACAGGGTGCACAGATAAAAGGGCAGAACAAGGCATCTTTGTAACAAGTACATTTTTAGACTAAAATATTAAAAATCATTTAAAAGAACAATGCCAATGAAAAAGGAAAAAAATTAAATTACTTCTGCTTGCAAAGATTTATAAGATACTGCTGGAACTTACTCTTGTTTGAAAAAGTGACCTTTTGTTTTCCTTGCATACAACTTGTCTACAGGACTTCAGTCTTCCTAGGTGTGGATTCTTTCCTTCTGTCTTTTGTTAAATCTCCTTTTGCTACTCAGACCTTACATATCCTTCTCACTTGAAATTTCCTTCATTAATATGATGAACATGTTTAGGCTGGTTATAGTTAAACTCATACTGTTCAAGAATATTAGATGTTGAAGTTTAGGATCAACCACAAGGCCACCTTACTGTGGTGGTCATGCATACCATCAGCCAACTTTGAATTAACTAAACTGGTTTAGCTTGTTAAATCAGCAAAAATGTGATGTGGTTTCTTCAGATAAAAGAAAGGGGAGGAAGGGATAGAAAGAGAAAGACAGGTGAAAATTCAGTGGTCTGGCCATGTAGTACGGCAAGTAACTCATGGGGGTAAGAACAAAATACTGTCAAGAGAGTAATTAAATTAGGAGATGGAAATTTTGAGAAGGAGGAACTTGGTAACTTAGCACTCGGTTGTCTGCTTATGTTCTTCTGTGACATAAAAACATCAAAGTATCAATGCAGATTTCAAACTCCTAGGAAAGGGCCAGACCCTGCTCCCACCAGTGCCTTACCACTTAGTCTATTTAAAAGACTTTATTAGACTACCCAGCGAAACAGCACACTATCAGATTCACTAATAGACCATCTATGAACAAGTGCAGCAAGTTCTGCAACAGCTAAAAGGTTTCTTCTCAGCTTCTGTTTGCAAAACATGTGTGAGTTAATGGAGTATCACATTTATATAGTGCTGGGGCATTGACCTGAAGTCTCTTCAGGAAATAGATCTGGGTTGTACCTAGATGTACTGTGCTTTACAATGGAAACAGCCCACATTTTCTAGTAAGGCAATAGTGTTATTTGTTCATTAAATCATAAAGGTGGATGGCAGCTTTTCTGTCCCTGGGTTTTTACCATCTATACCTTACTATGCAGTTCCTTCTTGGACGGAAGTTATCTTCCAAATAAATCTCATTTCTCTTTGTTTACCAACTTAATTATTGAGTAAACCAGGGCAGCTTAAAGTTTGCAGTAATGATCCCAGTTTGTATGACTAGGGAAGAGAAAATAATCTGGTGGTGTTTCCAAAGAGTTCAGTGTCACTAGGGAAGGAATTTGGGGAATGGTTTAGAAATGCTGAGAGAGTAGAGCACTTCTAAGGCCATATTCCTTGTGAAAGAGTGATTCTGAGATTAGTAACACAGGTAATTAATAAATAGAACTTCTTCTGATGCTGGTGTCAATCTGTCATATTTTAACTGTTGAACATAGAACATGCTTATGGATTATCAGGCTTTCCTGTTAATGTTGACATCTCTTCGTAGGTAAGATATGAAGAAAGTCTGGAAAGAGATTTAGCAATTAGAATTCAGTAGATAAATTAACACGGTCTGAAAAATACTATCCTTTACCCCATCCACTGCCAAAAAAAGACAATTATGAATTGCATATTCATTCTCTGAATGACAGGGCTTGTTTTCAAGTCTGCATCCGCTTCGAACATTTCTGAAATTAGACTCAAGACACTTTGCTGAAAAGAAAATTTGTAGTCAGATTTTGCAGAGTTGTCCTGCATTGTCGTATTTTAACCAAATACAAAATTCACTGTAGCCACATAGAAAGACTTCACACATATTATTCACAGGGGGGATGAATATGCAAAGGATCATTGTTCCAGAATGACAGAGATGGAAGTCATAGGTGTTAAACGAGAATGTAAATCACATATCCCTAAACCTTTAAACCACAAGGATGCTAACTCATTTTTTTTCAAGTAGTTTAACCTAATCCAGATCTTGACAGTTCTTTTGCATGTGAAAGTACGTCAGACATATTTCGTTTTTCACCCCATGTATTTTCATTCTAATATTTATATTTTCTCTTAATTTTTTAATACTTTAAACCAAGATTGGTTAATTAAAGTCTTGCAACTTCGCTGTGAACTAAGAAAATAGTCTCATAATATTCATATACCTGTAAAGGTGATGAAGAAACTGGCAATCTGACTTTCCTGACATCACACAATTCAGTAGCGACAAAATTGCAAATCGAAGAAGGGCTGCTTTTCATCCGCAATTTCTCAGACCCTTAGATACAGCCTCATCTTTCTTGATGTTAATGTCATAAAGATTTTAGAGAAAGTCACAGTTCTTCTTGATTTTCATTGATCTGAACTTTTTCTTTTTTTTTTTTTTTTTTTTTTTAAACCAAA
>VZTL01020318.1:289-13671 GCA_013400535.1 Scopus umbretta | reverse complement strand
GGTAAAGAGTAGGCAGCTTGGTTTGAAAGTAAAGGGAGTTTTTGAAGCTACTTTTCTAGCCTGAATTTTGTAGTGTTTCAAGTTTATATTCTTATAGTAGCTTTCCATATTTCCCTCTGTATCATACTTTTATTTCAAATGATTGAGGTAGACCATTTTCAAAAAGCAGTAATTTTCTGTAGAGTTATTCCACTGCTCTTTCCTTCCATATTGCCATCTTGTTCCTTGGGATCCTAGATGATGTAGTGGGAGATGTTGAAAGACCATATGAAAAGCCTTTCTATGCTACATTCAGTTAAGGGAGAGACAGAAGGAAAAAAAAGGAATGAAGAAAGTTGCAGGACTCTTTTTTGCTACAAGAACAGTACTAAGTTGCCACATCAGATCTGAAAAACACAGAAATCTTGTTTGAATAATTTGGCTAAATTAATTGGTTACTTGCTTAAAATGACCTGAAGAAATTAATGAGTTTAGAAATTCAAATTTCATAAATTAGTTTTTTGATTTATTGCTAAATCTAATCAGAGGTGTTCCTGATTTATGTAAACATACCTTCTTACAAATGGTTATTCATAGGAATCAGAAAACCCACGTGAATAAATCTGAATAAAAGTTTTCTTTACCGATCAACATTTACTGACATACATTATTATGATATGCAAATTTCGGGTGAGCTTTAAGAATGGAACTGACACTTTCATAATAAAGAAATGTGCGCACTGCCTGTGTATTCACATTTCAGTACTACAATGCTTTCTGTTGCTGTAGTGCATTATTTTGTAAGCATTAATAATCATCTCTCACAGCATTCCCAGAGGCAGGTAATGTAAGTATTAATATCCCTAGTGTTCAAAGGAGAAATAGCATAGTCTTCTATCAAAACCTGTCTGATAAGGTAGCATTTGGTGAGGGGTGAAAGTGGAATTGAGTATTTTATGGCAGCAATCATTTAAAATATTTTTCAGAAACACAAAGAACTGCTGCAGTAATTCTCAATTTAATATGTAGCTGCTTCATTCAAAAAAAAAGTCCAGAGAGTTAAAATGATTTCTTAGCTACCTGGAGGCACAACTGTTTGCTACAGAATTATTTTTTTTTTCTATTCTCAAAATAAATCCAGTTGTAAATCTCTGAGTCCTTAATTTTATCTATTAATTGAAAAATAATGTCCTCATTATCAATTGCACTTTAATATGAACCAAAGCCATTTACAAAGAATGTTGCAGTTGCATGAGATAACCAACATTTGATGTTTAGTCCTAACATTTTTTTCTGTAATTGCCTGTTTCTCTCACAAATACACCAAGGAACTTACAACTGCAGTCCTTTTTTCTTTGAAAAAGCTGCACATTTTTTTTAGTATTTGTAGATATAGAAGGCCAGTTCTTTTTACTGTACACTGAAATTCTTACTTTTTTCTAAATGCAAAGGTATCTACTGCTCAGGGCAAAGTTACTCATAACAAGCTTCCTCATCTCTGAATCACTAGGCTCCACCAACATGCTGCTTGCTTTCCAAAAAATGCTACTGTGTTTTAGGTAAATGGGAACCTCATGAATTAGCTTTTGCCATTCTACTAAATAAGGATGACAGACTTTCAAGGTGTTTTGATAATGAAAACTATTCAAAAGATAATAAATATATATTAAAAAAAAAATCATTTCTGGAAAGAAATTAAAATAAACAAGCTGAAGCATGAATTTTCCTCTTGCTATTTGGACTGAAAGAAAAACAACCAAACAAACGAAACAGCAAATCCTCCCTTTTCTAATAACAAGCAACTTCCATTGCATCCTGGGGTTCCTGCTTCTTTTTGAGAAATGCAGCTAAATATGAAATACATGTGTGATACCTTGATTATGCTCTGTCCCGTGGGCTTTGCATACAAGAACTTTGACTACATGATGAAACAAACTGAAATCCAGGAACAAAAATCTGATGCTGGTATATAAAATATTCTGGCTTCCACTGAATCACTATTTGCAAGCAAAATGCTGCAGGTTTTGACACCACAAGCCATAATTACCTATCCCTAATAATCCTACAACTGCACCTACTGGCGCTGTATGCCCTTGAATAGAACTGCTGACACAAAAATTCCCAACTGTATGAGAAATAGTTAATGTCCTTTCAAACACTTTAGAAACCATCTACTAGAGGACTAGATTTAGCTGTTGCAGGAAGCATATGTCACTAGGCTACTTATGTTGCATGTAGCTGGTAATGCTGAATGAAGCCTGCACCCATCTGTTTCAGTACAACTGTTTCACACTCTATCTTATGTACACATCCAGAGACTCAAGTAAGGTCTTCAACCTGGAACTTCTTTTTCCTTTGTTCTTCCAAAACACAGCTCTTTTAACAAATTTTTTCATGTTATGAATTCCATGTTCTACTGCTTCACATATTTGTGGAAAAAACGTAAGGTTTTTCTACTAAATGGAGACTCACTAGCTGTAGAGTTTGTGGCACCAAGATTTTACAGCAAAACCTGATCTGAAACTTGCTTGGATCTGCATATTCCTTTCTTGGCCCTTCTGTAGAATGCATGGAAGTGATTCATATTATAGCTTACAGTTGAATATTACACATCACACTAGCTCGTGTACGGCTCAAACAACTTCTTTGTGCTATGTGGTTATAATACTGCTGATACTCCTAAATTACCAAAAGCAGCTAAGACCACACACACTTATTTATGTATAAATAATATTCCTATTCTAAAGATAATGACAGTTATAATTGCATATGTTAATGTAGTTGAAGAGAATTAACAAAACACCATTTCATATAGTTAGCCCGCTAGAAGTGATTCAGACTGCTGTCTCATTCTTATATGTGCCAAATGCTATGCCAGATAATGGCAGAATATTGACTGTTACTGGCATTTTATTTCATAAACAAAGATAAGCAGGCAAACCCATGAAAATGTGAAAAAAAGGCAATTCTCCTTTCATTTTTCTCTGGAGCTTTGCAAACTTTGCTGTGGCAGACCACGATAAAAACAAATCCAAAGTGTGTGACTCGGTACTGAAAACTGTACTGTACACTTTTCCACACAGTTTTGTCATGTGTGGTGAGGTTGGGCTGAAAGCCAAAGTGAAGTCTTGCATATTCACAATGATTTTTGCTTCAGGAGACCTGCACCTAGAGTGTAACTTTCACAAGTACCTACTTGTTTCATGAACCAAAGACAATTTTTACTGGTCTGTGTTATAAGGGTGTCACTAGAAGTTGCATGGATCAAGAGATTGTCCTGTGCTGAGTAATGAGTAATCAGCCTTCTCACTAGTGCTTCCTGCAAGTCCTCCTTGCTGTCCTTCAAAGGGGGGTATACTTACCTGACTTCTTAGGTTAAGCATATTTTGTTGTCTAATGCTAATTCTAATGCTAATTCTAATGCTAATGCTAATTCTAATTCTAATTCTAATTCTAATTCTAATTCTAATTCTAATTCTAATTCTAATTCTAACTCTAATTCTAATCACATAGTTAATCAATAGTTTTTCCGTGTATCGTGGCTGAATGTCTAAACAGTAGCTGAAATTCATTTTACTGTTTCTATCACTTCCACCTGTGGCCTGATCTTATTTTAAACAAACAGTCTTAGATAAAGCTATTTTTAAAATAAAACAATTCAGTCCTAAGCCATCTGAAAATACTCACACATAGATTTTATGTAAGCTCTGAAGAAATTTTTTTGTAGCAAAGTTCCTTCTAAACAGCACAAAGGCTGATTAATCAATACCACCGTTTCCTCAAAGATAATATATTTTCAGGGAGCATTTACAGAGTGGTATTTGCATATCAAAACTCACTTCTGTAGTACTGAGTTATGTCTTCAAGAATAAGTGTGTTCAGTTTTGAAGAACAGCAGAAGGTCTACTAGAATTGCATGTTGTGTAATGGAAGCAAGGTTTACTATTTTGTGGTGCACAGTTTCTATGGACAGAATTGGGTAAACACCAACTGTATCATCTCGTTGACTGGGCAAGTCACTATGTCATCCACAAGTTGAGATAAAATACACTGTTTTTCTGGTCCTCAATTAATCAGATCTGGAGATCATAACATTTGTGAGTCTGGAAAGCATTGCAAAAAATAATGAACTACATTTTAGTAAATGAAATTTTATTTTGGCCTTATGTTAGACAGAATGTGGGAATACCCACTTGGATAAGTTCATCAGGAAATTGCCAATGGTAGTTTCCTCTTCCCTACCAGGAACCATCTTTAGAATTAATTGAGTCAGCTGGCCTAGCAAGCAGATGTTCAATTAAGTCATGGAACAGGGGTCACAGTGTCTCTTCTTAGTCAAAACTTGTGAAACATCCAAAATACAGCATGGTGCTGATGTGAAGCTTACATATTTACAATTAACATCTTTTTAGGAATGCACTGTAAAAAATAGCTGTGAAAATGAGACTATTAAACAGTATTATTTCTAGGGATAAATACAATTCTGCAAACGTTCAGCAAATGTTTTTAAATCTGGCAACTAGTTTACTCTGAAGGGAATCTCTTTTTACTTGAGAGAGTATCCCTAGGTGGTGAGTAGAGAGAGATGCTTGGCTTGCTATCGTATCTCTAAACGCATCAGATAACTATGCCCACCAGCCTACTTGGACACAGCAGTGGGTTTGACCATCTGCTCCCAAATATGACTACAGCTCTGCAGCTCCTCAATTTTGGCACTAGAATTCATGAGAAAAAGGAAGGGGTACTAAGAAACACTGGGTTCAGACAGGTGCTTTGGAAATTTACCCTTGCTAACATGTGTTGTTGTAACAGTGATATGCATTCATTTCCACAGTGCTGTGAAAGTGCACAATTTGTGTTGGCGTGGGACAGCAGAAGGTTGTCACTTCTGGTTAGTACTGCTTTCTGTAGAAACTACTGTTCATATACTGTGTACTCTAGACCAAACGTTAACAGAAAATCTCTGCTTAATACAAAGCAAATATACCCCACTGCATGATGCCACATGTCATGGAAAGGATTGTGTAGGAGTCAAATTTTAATTCCGTGCTACCTTCTAGAAAAGGCCTAAGAGGATACAAAGCACAGCTATGACCCCTCCGTTCATTTAGTTAATCAAAAACCCTTTACAAAAGATTTTGCAAAAAAGGAGATTCTAATATGCTCTGTCCTGCCCTCTGAAAATGGAGCAGAGTAGTATTCTTAAAGTTGACTTTATAAGCAATTTCTCAAAATAAGAAAAATAATGCCTAATGTTACAAGGAAGCAACTAAGTCTTCTTTAATAAAGGGAGAAAAGTAAAGACGTGCTATGAGAACTGATTTAGGCCATTTCTTCTCTTCTCTTAGGTTTTGCCTCTCCTTAGACAGCTGAAAGTGCTCTGGTCCTAGTGATCAGAGATATGTCATGTGGCCTATTTGGGAAACTTCTTTCTGTTTTTCTTCCAATTTCTCAGGGACTAAGTTTAATTCTACACTAGAGAATAAGGTAAAACCCAAATTTGAAATATCTTGGCCCAGATTTCCTAAACGTGAATAAAATTTAGAAACTCTAGATACTTGCCTGGCGAGGTTAACCTCAGGAATACATATTTTAGAAACTCTGAACCTGACAATTCTGTATAAAGGCATAACTGTAGTCAGTCCTAATTGTTTTTTTTATGATTGCCGCCAACTTCAAAAAACAAAAAAATCTCAATTTTCTCAGAGGAATTAAAAAAAAAAAAAAGAAAAAAATATTCCCTTTGAGACAGAGGAAACCAAAGCAAAAGTTAATTTATTTTTCCATTAGTCCAATTTCCTTTATTTTAAGATGGCCAGATTTCATTGCCAGAAGAGGCCAATAGCTTACTCTCAAATCACAAATAAGCTTGAGACCCAACACCTTCAGAAAAGTTCAGAAATACGTTGAAAAGGGATTAAGCAAATCAAATGACCAACAAACTAGATAGCTGATGAAAAAACCTAAAGTGTGAGAGGAAAATGTTTCCAGCTCAGATGATTTTGTTACCACCTTTTATAACTAAAATGACAAATAGGGAAAGGTGTTGCGTCTCTAGCAACAGACCACCTTCAGCTGAGGTAGCACGGAGGTCCAACACCCCGCCTCCGGGCCAATGAGCACTGACACCAATATGAGGATGCTGCAAATGGCGTTTATTAATAGGTTGCATAGCAATATATACTCAGCTGCCTTTCGTTACCGCCCATAAGCTATACGTCACGAGGAGTAGGAATATACATATTAAAGGGGGAGGCCTCTGTTCTTTCCGTTACAGCACGTGATCTTCCGACCGTTATCCACTACAGAAAGGAAATTCAAAATTTGGGCTTCCACAGTGGCATAAAGAGTGAGGAAATGGAAAAAAATGAAGGAAATTGAATACACAGAATGAAAGCAAGAAGTCATGCTAACCCACTCCAAACATTTGTCTGTAGACTCTAATACTGCTATGAGTGAAACCGCACAGAACACTGAGTATCTCAATGGCCTCAGCAAACTATGTCTTTAACCTCTCCACCCCAGCCCCATTTTGAGTCTATTTAAATACAATTTTGGAACGTTCTTCAGTTTGGTTTCTAATATTCCTTTGAGGATCTCCTGCAACTGAGTCAACATTTTTTAATTTTTTTTAATAGAAGTCTTCTTTTAAGCAAATAATATTTTCATTCAGTTAATACACATACATATACAGGAGTTGAGCCAGAGAGTATGAGACAAAGAATAACAGCCCCACCATCCAAATCCCATACCAAAGAAAATTTGCTTGCTTCATCTTTTTTTTTTCCATCTGACCTAAAATGCAAAATCAGTTCCTAGGAAAATGTACTGAAATAACAAACCCCAAAGGAAATCCCATTCAAATAGTATCCTCAGTAATGATTGCCAGGACCTGGATGCAGACCCCAGAACTTGACCTCCCAGCTGGGGCTTGGACCTGCCTCACCACTGTGGGTGTGCCTGCTGGTTATTGGGCTTCTGGTGGCCCTGCCTGCTGTCAGATGCCTCCTGGACTGGCCCTGGGCAGGCACAGTGGATCTCTGCTGCCACATCTCATCTCACCTTCCTTTGCATTGCTGTGCCTACCCTTCATGCTCCCTGGAAAAAATACGGGTAAGACAACAACCTTGTAGGTGCTATGATGTCTCAAGCATTTCCCTTTGAAGGAGGCTTAGGGAGAAATAACTAAAGGCAGATGACATTCTTGAAAGCAGAAAGTTTTTGTTAGTAGCTATGCAGAAACACACCTGAAAAGGTATGATTAACTGGGTTACTTTCCATGAAATCCAGAAAGGAGAATTGAAATGACAATTCTGGACATTCATGACACTATATGGCAAGAAATGAACAAAATTGCTAAGGGCAACAGAAGATAACACCAGAGGCAGTGGAAGAGAACATTAGGATTAATATTAGTAAAGAAACAGGGAGCTCAAGTGGAGGAAGTAGTTTTCCTTGTCATTAGCAGAACAGAAATTCAGTCTACACTCCAACTTTTCTGTGTGTACAGAAGGCAAGTGCTAGGGAGGAACTGAAATCACGGAATACTTTAAGCTCTGTAAGACTATACCCTTTTCACTTTTAGGAGAATACACCAATGAGAAAGTGGCACATCACATTCAATTAGTAAATGATTGAGGATCTAGAATATTGTACAGTCTGATTTCATGCATTTGGTTTAATGTATTTAGTTTCATTTAATCACTTTTTAAAAATAGTATTTATTATTTGGCTTTTTAAGCACTGTGTATCTTTCCAGTTTAACAACAAGTCATTCCAGGCTGGCTAGCCCATTTTATTAGCTTGCATAGGCTATTTATATATAATACAACATTTCAAAGGGTAAAAAACATTCCATTATTGTTCCCAAAAGGAATCGGATTAATTAAGCTTCCTGGCTAAATTCCCCTGAAATAATGAGAGAGCACTTGTTACCATGTTGGATCTCAAATGAAACAGAGAACAGATTTTTGAAAAGGAGGCATTCTGCAAGGTCTATCTACGAATTTCAGTGCAGAGCTCTCCGCCAGCTCAGTGGGCTGCCCTGGAGGTTGAAATGAGGCCTAGATCTTTCACGGGACTGTAGTCTGTGGCCAGATCTCAGAATGCCCATATGCTGTGTTTTCTCAAGAAGGCCTTAGGAGGCAGTCCTAAACTTATTTCCTCTCTTTCATTTGCTGGGAGGTTATGAGAGCAACTATTAAAACCTCTCACAGAGGAGCAGACACGTGACATTCTTCCACAGATTTCCTGTTTTGGAACAGTGAATTCTTTTTCAGAGGTCATTTTCCCTTTCAGGCTGTTGAGCAGGTTCTACTTGCTTTTCTCTGTCATCACAATCCCTTGTAAGTCCTCTGACATTGCAATAGCTACCTATGGGAATAAAGCATTCAATTTTCTGTATGAATTTATACTTAAAATCACCAACTGGATGTGTATCCTCACCTTCCACCAAAGTGTATTCTGAAAGTCTCAATTTTGTGCCACTTATGGAATCACATCTCTTCTAAATTTACCTGTTGTTCAAAACATGAATAGAGAAGCTAAAGATCTCTCTTTTTCTTCAAGCCTTCAGTTAAATGACATATTGCATTAAAAGTACTGTGTTCTCTTTTGTCTTGATAGAGCTACTCAGGAGTGTTTTTGTCTTGGATGAGGGACAAACAATATATTTTTACTTCTCTTGCATATTTTTGTACGTTATTTTTAACTGTGTAACAGTAGTAACCAAAAGGCCAACATTTATTATTTTGCATATTGCAGAAGAGTCTTCCTTCCAAAGTTTAAGCCAAGTCAGAACACATTCAAGCACTATGACTGTGAAGGAGAGTATTCCACCTCTCCTATACGGGATGGCTGCAACTATTCTTTGTGCAAACCAATGGAGAATAAGACTCCAGGATTTTCCAGCTTCCCACAACTTATAAAAGACAGCTATGTTTTAATGATCAAAAATGCAAGGCTGTCAGGATTTACAGTTTGACAATGACTATACAAAGTATTTTTTCCTCAGGTGCTCCTCACAAAGATGTGTTTTATGAGTATGTATTGTCAAAAAGAATGAAAACCAGCTGAAATATTACTGCTCTGAAACCTGTGCTCCAGAAGTATTAACCTCCTTATGCTATTAATTTGCATATGATAAAAAAATTAATATATTGAAGTTTTATTACTGTAAAACCAATGGAGCTACTAATATTTAAAAAAAACCCCAACTCTGTGGAAGAAAGCATTTTCCTCTAATCTTTTAGAACTTCCTTCTAGCTGTTTTCACATTACTCCTCTTACAAAGAATTGTATGTGAGAGCAACTTCTGCTAGCAAAGTGAAACCACTCTCTTTTATTGATGCTTTAGATTACAATAGATAAAGTGTCACTGAAATTGTTGTTCTTAATAATTTCTAATAGTAAAGTAAAATTACAATTATGTCAGATTTGTTTCTTAGCTTACTGACTGTATAGCTAGTCTTTCTTGGCTCTCACAACGTCATAAAAGAATATCATCAGGCCAAATTGGAATTTCCCTTGACACAAACCAAGACAATTTGCATAATGATCAGTGAGAGAGGATTAAATATGTAGAAGGAAACAGATATACACAGAAAGCATTCATTCAGTGGAGTATGGGTTCAACTTTGCAGGTCAGCTCAGAGAAGTGAAATTCATTCTATCCAGAGCTAATATGTGTGTACCAATTGGGCTCCTCATCACTGAGTTACAGTTGTTCATCACACCAGATTTTTAAAGTTAATAAATATGTAAGTGGGCCATATTTCCAAGAAGCCTTAAGACCTAATTCATTGCTCCTTGCAGACAAATAAACCAGTTCTGGTAAAAATTTTCATGAAACCAGCAGTACTGACAATCTAGGATAAGCTTTTTGTCCCACACTGGGACAAGAAAGTCCTATCTCTATTCTATCTTCTGGTACAAAGATATTACCACACTATTTCAGCATTTAGGCCAACTTATTCTACAAAAAAGAGTCATACCAGACAGAACTTGAAAAGGTAAGTATCTATGAATTAAACAAACATGAGACCCTTCTTGGATTTAGTACTGGAACAGAGGTTCACCGTATCAGATTGCACTGTGCAGAAGCCAGATTCATTTGCCTCAGCCTCTTTCCACCTCAGTCGAATTTTCTGCCCACTATTATGGTGAGAATGGATTTCCTTCCCAAAAGCAGAATGTTTAAAACAGTCAGGTCCATAAATGAAAATGTGTTCCAGAGTCTTATGGCCTGTCTGCTTGGCATATATTTCTGACAGTGAACTAACAATGGTGATAATCACAGACAAGCATATCATGGTTGTCTTGGTTTAGCGGCAATTATGTTTTGTTTATTATAGTCATTTTTCATATAGTAATTTTAAACATAGTGCATTTTTTCACAAATTGTACTATTTTAAAATTATTTAGTGTATTTTCAGAGTTTTCTTTTGTTTTCATTCAACAAAAAGAATATTCAGACAGTTTGAAATATTTTGGGGTTTGGGACTATTTTTAAGTTTCCTCCAAGTGAACAAATCCAGTGGAATATACTTTAATTTAGGTTTTGTTTTTCTTTTTTTTTAACAGTGTCACAATTTTACCCAATGTTGAATAGGAAGTTAGTATCAGTAATTTTGTCTAAATATACTTCTAACCTAGGGAACTAAAGCATCTGGTTATACAATAGGGGAGATATGAATATAGCAAAATTATCTTTCTACTTCTGTCTGGTCCTCCAGTAAATGAAGAAGCTGGTATGCAGTTAAGCTAAATCCAAATGCAGTCATGTAATACTAATTTAATAGTATTTTTTCCCAGAACAAATTACTGATAAGACAGGGTATTAAGTATTCATTTTTCAGCTGTCTCCAGTCTCAAGCTTCTAACACCAAACACCTTTATTGTTGAGGGTTGTTTGTGAGGCTTTGAAAATACAAAGGTGAAAACTGCATATTTGAATAAAACACCTCATTCAGGAGTACAATTCTAATGAAAATTCTGTACTGACATACTAAAAAAATACAGAGATCCCCTGAGTATCTTTTCTGATGTATCAGGCTAGTGGAGTATATACACAGAAATAAATAAACTGTATGCTGTACAACTGTCTGCCAGATTTGAGAAGAGTAGGTCAATGATGACCAGATGGTCTTCTGCATTTCCTATCTCTCCAGTACATGAGATTTATTTGCAAAAGAGATAAAGAGCTACACATATGCAATTGATATACTTGCACAAGGGAAGAGGCTTAGTAACATTTACAAAACATCCTATCCTGAGCAAGAACAAAGCTATGGGAGAACACTCTTCTTAATACTGAACTTTCATATTTGCCTCCAAACCCATATTTAACATAGCTAATTGTGCTTATGTTAAAACCACACTAATTGGAGCCTAGCTATTAATGTTGTTGTATGGGAATAAAAATATTTTGCTATAATTTTATGAACCAAGATACATAATATCATATATTAAATATAAAACAATAAAAAATGCTATGGATACAAATACACACATGCCAGATATAGATACTGCCATACTTGGACTGTTCTGGTACTGACAAACAAGCTGAACATAGAGGTAATATTGTAATGCTGCTGCCAAGAGGTCTATGCCCTAATCTTGACCTGTGTATACTGCTGAATTTTAGCATTCATGGTAAGTTTGCAGTGAATATTTTTTTACTTATATTTTCCATACTTCAGTCTGTTTGCTTTATTATAAATGACAGTATTTGTTTAATATCAGAAATAAACATGCAAAAGGAAGAGTGAAAAATTCACATGCCTTTTTCTCCTTGCTTTTAAATAATACATTTAGCTAATTTGATGAAGGAAAAGATGTGAGAATATTATCCCCCCTGTAGTGGAATGAAATGTGGAATAAGGACGGTTCTTGTAGCATCCTTGTAACAGATAACAGTCCTGTAGCTTAAATCCAGCATCTTGTTTTGCTCTGAATTCCCTCATGCCTCCCCATCCCCACGTGCCCTGTTTTCTGTTTCCTGCTGCCCCTAACTTCAGGTGAAATTCAGATTCTTCCTGACTACCTTCCTGCAAAAGCAACACTGGTATTAGTCATACACCTTCTTCAGTTTAGCTGCAGGTACTGTTTAGACTACTAGTTTCCCTGCCATAGCACTATTAGGTGGCTATTCTTGGCATTTTGCCACTTTTTTTCCTTACATTTACTGACTTCAAGCAGTCTGGTATTTCATATTGCATGTGTCGCTGCTGTTACTTATCCAGATTTTCTGCAGCATGTCTTCACTGTTCAGGACACCACAAGTGAAAATATAAACTAAAGGCCCAATTTTGAAAGCATTTACTATAATGAGAAGCCATGGTGAAATCAACAAAGCTTACTCACATTGAGAAGTGTTATGACCAAATACAAAGTCTGCAGGATAGTATTCTAAGATGTACAGAAAATCATCTTAAATTCCAGAGACCTAGAGTATGATGAATATTTACAACATGAAAAATCTTGCAAAGTATGGAATATTTTAATCCTCACTGAACTTCAGTACAATTAAGGGCACTAGATAGATACTAGTTAGTTTGTTACACTGTAGATAAAAATGACAGAACATTAATAACTGTACATTTTTAAGTGATATGCCACAGCTAAATCATGTCACACATAAGGATTTCAGACAATAAACTGGAAGATCTGTGGAAGAAAAGGTAGAGTGTTCACTTAGAGATGTTAGAATATTTTGATGCAAAATCAAATTGTATTGCACATGTACTCTATAGCTCTTAAACATTATGTATTGGGTTTGTGTGGCAAGGTTTTGGTTGCAGGGGGGCTACAGGGGTAGAGTCTGTGAGAAGCTGCTAGAAGCTTCCTGCATGTCTGATAGAGCCAATGCCAGCCACCTCCAAGATGGACCCACCGCTGGCTAAGGCCAAGCCAATCAGTGATGGTTGTAGCACCTCTGTGAGAACGTATTTAAGAAGGGGATAAAAGTTGCTGCACAACAGTAACTGCAGCGGAGAGAGGAGTGAGAGTATGTGAGAGAAACAACTCTGCAGACATCAAGGTCAGGGAAGAAGGAGGGAGAGGAGGTGCTCCAGGCGCCAGAGCAGAGATTCCCCTGCAGCCTCTGGTGAAAACCATGGTGAGGCAGGCTGTCCCCCTGCAGCCCATGGGGGTCCATGGTGGAGCAGATATGCACCTGCAGCCTGTGGAGGACCCCACGCTGGAGCAGGTGCATGTGTCCAAAGGAGGCTGTGACCCCATAGGAAGTCCGCACTGAAGCAGGCTCCTGGCAGAACCTGTGAACCCATGCAGAGAGGAACCCACACTGGAGCAGGTTTGCTGGCAGGACTTGTGACCCTGTGGAGGTCCCACGCTGGAGCAGTCTGTTCCTGAAGGACTGCACCCCATGGAAAGGACCCATGCTG